>JANEHU010000087.1:0-203668 GCA_027563435.1 Nasonovia ribisnigri
TCCCGTATTTAACTGAACGTCCACATAGATGAATAGTAGCTCAAATGATGGTATAAGTCTATTATAATCTGTTAATATATGCACATGCGGCACGCTCGTATTATGATTATTACGTCGATAGTTCAAGTTTAAAAAAAAAATTGAATATATATAATTTCTTTTCAAAAATGTTTTTTTCTAACTATGTACTTAAAACTATGTTAACATTTTTTTTTCATAAACGTAAATACAAAATAGTTTTTTAAATAATGAATGCTCTTCGATAACATAATCATTCGCTTGTACAGTTGTACCAATAATATCAGTTGATAATACTTATTAATACTTTATCGTGTAAACATTACTAAATAGTTGACATTCGATAGTTTTAGGGTATTGTTTAGGTATGATTCGGAAGGTACCAAAATCGATTCATATCTACTAAATACAGTGGCGTGGTAAACTGAACATTTTCCAAAGGCAAGCTACAAATATCTTAAGTATTAATACATAATACTGTATTAATATAATATTACTCATTCTATTTCAGATAATTATTGACCTATTGAGTATATCATATTACATTTACAAAAGTACCCACCGGCTACCACCTACCCCTCTATTTAAGAAAAATCTCAGAGGCAATTACCTCTGAAATTACCTTTCACCACGCCACTTTCAATCACTAAAAGAATACTTATTTGTGTAATCGTATTTTATATTAGTTTTATAAAGGTTATAAAAACCTTTTTCAACAAGAACATTTTAGTAGTTTTTAAAACACCATTAGTTATAATATATTGATATGATTTCGTTTGTTAGAATATAAACAGTACTGAGTTAATTTTAAAATCAAATGATTACATTAACCATTTTGAGTTTATTATAGAATTATAGCAATAAATAGTAATTATTTTAACCATCGCTTAATGTGAAATTACAATCAAAATTCGTCTAGCTCGAAATCAGCACAGAACTGTGTATAAAATGAACACTTATGCATGTAAAATTAACTACAAATATCTAACTGTGTAGTGTTTACTATAAATGATCTAATAACCCTCATAAACTTATCCATCTACTATAGAATAATTATATTTCAAGAATATTATTCTTTGTATTACTAATCTGTAAGAATTTATAATCACACAAAAATAATAATTACCGAAAATGGAAAGTATAATAATTAAAATCCTTAAGTGTTTTTTTTTAATAATCGGTTATCGCTAAAATGAAATTATTCAGCAGAGGGTTTTCAAAATACGCGTAAAAATATTTAAATCTGCAGCAATTGGTTAATCAATTTTTTTTTTATATAAAAAAAATATTAAGTGCAATTATTTTAAAATCACAACTGTGTTGAAAATAATATCTTCATTAAAGTTCAAATAAATTATGTAAAGTAATTTAAAGAACCTAATATATTATGTATAACATACTTGTGAAGGTATACTTTTTTCATATATAATGATATTATATAATAATTGAATTCAAATTTAATACCATCCATTAAACTGTGGCCCACTTGCAACCTACTGTACAGAAGAGCGACATCCACTTACCAGCTTTTTTTGTTTTGTTTGAATTGCACCATCTTCTATTTAAACAATGCTATTATAATTAGATACAAAGTATAATTTATGTGTTGGTATACAAGAATTTGTTTTTGTATTAATGTCAGTTAATTAATAAATATTTTCAATTTTCATGTTCCAAAAACATTTAGTAATGGCTCGACAGATTTTCACTTGATGCGGGCTATGCATTTATTACGCTTTTCAAAAGTTTTAAAAGGGAATATTGGATGCAAGATTAGTCAACCGACTCCTTATTGCAATACCCTTCAAACTTGTTTTCACTTAAATGTTACATGATGGAATTCCAATAATAGTAGTTATTGTCGCACTACAAAAATAATATTATTTAAATATATTTTTTGAATGACGCATACTGTTTTCATATATTTTTAAGCTCACAAGTCACAATATTTTTTATATGACTTATTTTATTTTATTTTTATTCAGTATAATTTGCAGTACCTAGTATAATAAACTAGCTGAATAACCCAGTTTCGTCCTTGTGGAATGTGGATCTTCAACTAGATAATAACATTTTCGTTAACTGATTCAACAATCAGTTAACGAAAATGTTATGAAAATCGGTCAAAAAATATGGGTTTGTATTAGGTTTACCCGTTTTAGACCTTTGATATTGTATAGTATAAATAGCTGTTCAACTACTTCTACCTGAAAAAAATGAATAAACATAAAATACAACGCTATAATATACAGCGTGATAAACCAAGCATTCTAACCCCTTTTTTCACTTCAATAATGCAGTTATTTAAAATCTGATTTTTTGAATTTTTTAAATATAAGTCCTAAAGACCATATTATTTTAAAATTCTTTATATTTTTTGTACTACTTAAAATAATGTAAATTACTGTGACTATTATTTGCTAATGTATACATGTGTAAATAAATTACTTGAAAATAGTTTATGTCTACTGCATATTTGTATTATTAAAAACTACAAAATAGAATAAATAAAAACTTTGTAAGAAAGAAAAGTGTTGCTGGATATTATTATTAAAAGTTCTACCATTTTCTTTTTATTATAGATATTTCATTTTATGTATCATATGTTTTGAAATGATTAAATGCGTATAATCCCGAAACTCCACATGATACACTTTTTTCCCCCTGATGTTACTTTATCTAAGTTATTCGATCTAAACCTATTTAAGGGGAGAAATCACACAATAGTTTTCATTGACATTCATAATATAAAGAGGGGATAGAATTGAAAATTACATTCTATTTTTTCGACACAAAGTAATTTTAAAAAAGTGCGTCAACTGTATTATTATAGAATAACATTATATAATTAGATTATGGGTAGGTATTTCATAAATCTTTATGAACAACAAATATTTGTTACAAATTTACATTATTTGTCAGGTGTATAAATATAACAGATATTAAGTAGATATCCTATACATAAATACGTCATCAGCTTTAAACTAATAATGTAATAATAGTAAAAAATGTAATTTAAAAAGGGCGGAGTAAGTGTATGTCGCTCTGCTGTACAGTAGGTTACAAGTGAGTCACTGTAATGGATTGTGTTAGATTTTTATCCAATGATATAATATCATTGAATAAGAAAAACGATTCTGAGCGAAGACGGTCCAGTCAGTCTATAATATCTTACTAAGTCTAAATGTATTTGATGATATTATTGTGAATAAAGTAATTAATTTTAGTATTATAGGCATTAGTATTTACTATAGTTGGTTAAATTCATTTTTCTCAAAAAAATTATATTTTAAAATGCCATTGCGTGTATATAAAATATAACAATATATTCTAAAAGTTTCGTATACCAACAAATAATATTTTTAAATTATATCAAAATAACTAAAATCATTATTCTTGGTTTGAATATGAAATTTTGTCTAAATTTGAAATTAAAATGTCTGTAAAAAATAAATGTGTTGATATATTTTTTAGATTTTTTGGTTACAGTATGATTTATTTATGAGAATTTTTGTTTTAAATTTTCAACACTTAGTTATAAAAACTGAACATTTTATAATTTTTTAATTACAATGATTTATAATTTTCGAGATTTTGACAAATTTTGTCAAAATTCGAACTTTAAATGCTTATAAAAAAAAATCGTGCCTATGTATTTTTAAAATTTTTCAACTGATGTTGTAACAATATATAAGAAAGCTTGTATTAAATTTTCAGACTTTTTGGCCCACCAAATAAAATTTTATTGACAATTATAAAAAAAAAAACTAAAAAAATTGAAACTAAAAATGTCTGTAAACAGCTCAAAACAAATCAAAATATTTTCAAAATTGAATGGTGTATAGAAAATGAGAATATAAACATTTAGTGAAATTTTCATGCATCTACAATTATTCGTTTTTAAATTACAAACAAATAAGAAAAACGCTACATGAGAAATCGAGTGAATATCCTATGTTGTAAAATTATGAACTTAAAACACTCATAAAAAATTATTTTAATTGCTTTTAGATATTTTATTTTTGATAAAAGTAGAAAAACTTACGTTAAATCTTGTGTTAAAATTTAAAACCTTAGATTTAAAAAGAAAAATTTTTATGAATTTCTAACTCCAAATAATTTGCAAATTTTCGTCATTTTTACGTAATTTGTCAAAATTTCAACTTTAAATGCTTAAAAAAAAAAATTGTGACTACAGATTTTTAATATTTTTCATGTGTTTTTGAAACAATATATTAGGAGCATTCTATTAAATTTTCAAGAATTTTTAACGAATAAATAAAATGTTATTGATTTTTTAAAAAAAAAAAACCAAAAAGATTGAAAATTTAAAATGTCTGTAAACAGCTCAAAATAAGTCAAAATATTTTGAAAACGGTATGGTATATAGAAACTGCTTATATAAACATTCAATAAAAATTTCATGTATTTACCGTCATTTTTTTTAGACTTACACCAAAAACCAAAATCGATTTTATCGAAAATCAATGTTGCGTAAAAATTCCCGTTTTTTCCTTAATTTTCCATTTGTTTTTCACGGTACTTTTGAAAACTACTGGAAAATGTTTACTTTTGACCCCCCAAAGTACCAACTAGATTCACTTTCCTATCAGAAAAGGTACTATTGAAGAAAATCTAAGCACTTTTACTGTCCCAAAACGTGATGACAGACACAAAAAAAAATAAAAAAAATAAAAAAAATAAAAAAAAAAACACACATCATTGTAAAACCAATACATTCATCGCTCCGCTCAGAATCTAAAATTCACAATCTGGATTATGGTTAAAACTTTTTTTTGGTTTGTCTTATTTACCATTACATTTGATTCCTGAGGCGTTTGTTGAAGTGATGGCTACTTGTCCAGATGAAAAACAATTTTATGATTTTGCTGATTAAATATTGGATAGTTATATTGAGACCGATAATTTTTCACTAGTATTGTGGGCAGAAGAGCCCAATAAAACGAGTAAAATAGTAAAATAGTGCAAGAACGACGAACGGCGCAGAAAGTTATCATAGTCCATTTTTCAGATAGATGTGTTAAAACAACGACAGATAATTATTGAAACCAAATTCCGACTCATACGAAATGGCAACGTGAACTGTAAATGCAAAGTATATAGGGAGAAAGAAAAATCGATTTTAAATGTGTATGATCGTTTCATTAAAAACGAAATTAGTTTAATTGATTATTTAAAAACATTAGGATGTAAATTTATTTCAATTTAATTGTATAGGAATTGAATTATTTATAATTAATACTAAATTACTTTTTTAATCATAATAAAATATGTTTGATTTTTAACTGTCAATCAAAAATGTGTGGTCACCCTGACATAAATGTACAGCAGAGTGACATTCACTTACCCGCTTTTTTAACACTAGTTATAATATGGTAAAAAAATTCAATAGATTATTTGTAACAACTTGTATACATTTGGATAGGTATATATTATTATTCATATCATATTATTTAAATATATCATATCAAAATCTTGGAAATTAGAACTGATTAATGAATGCTGAATAGTACAGGGAAATTAAAAGTTTTGATTTTAATTACATTTCCACATAACAATACTTATTTTTTTTCTGATTTACATTTAAAATATTTTATTGATATTATAATTTTATGATTTTTATATTGGTGCAAATTATCGATTTAGTTGTATTATAGTTTTTAATTTAACTATGAACATAATTTTCTTTTTTGGTTCAGTATAAAATATCAATTTTACATTTTTACGATTTTAAGATTGATTCCTAACTCCGAGAAACCTAACAATTGTCATCGTATGCATAGCCGTGCCAATTGACCTTAGAAAACGAAATATTAGAGGAGAAGCGACGAATATGAAATACTTTGTTTTTGTTGTCCAGTGAACACAATTTTGATGGTATTGGAAACCCATTAATATCATATAAATTTAAAACTATTCTTGAATACATTTTTTAGTCGTTAGACCAGTTTAAGGTATTGATTTTAACTTAATGATGATAAAGTAAAAATGTTGAATTGTACCATTTAAAAATATCTATTGGAAATATAGAGTAAGCTATTAATAGGAGTGAATTAAAATATTTTTAGTCCTAATGTTTATTCTATTAACATATATTTTTATTATAAATCAATTGCATAAAAATACTTAAAGTGCAGTCTTATAAAAAAAAAATTAAAAAAAAATTAAAATTAAAATTTAGATACATTTAAATATTTACGTATACCTATGGGGCATTGTATTCCATATTATCATCATCATGTATTAAAAAAAAAAAAAAAATTACGATTTGATGGTATAACGTAAAGTTAATTACAGTTTAAAAGTTAATTTCATAAACTATTCAGACGTACTATACGATTTATAATTTGAAAACTTTAAATTAGTAAAATAAATAAAAACGAAAGCATCTTAAAGATTTTTCGTATCTAGGAAAGGTTAAAAACGTGTTTTATTCTATTTGATGGCAGTGCTCTGATATCAGTTCCGTGTTTCTTGGTGTCTGAAAAATTGTCTACCTAAACGTATGTCCCCTATCGTTCTCCCATGCCCACGAACAAATATTTGAAATATTGCTTTGTACTCAAACGTGTTAAGTCTATTATTTGTACAAATAATTAGCATAAACCCGTTAAAAAGTTGCCATAAAGGTGCTTTGTTTAATTTGTTTGACATTGACAATAAGTTTTATTTTTATTATTATTTTTTCTGTGTTTATCAGACAATAAAACAGTTGCTGGTGTTTTTTACTTCCCCCCCTGCCTATTCCAAAACCCTGCTTACGTCACTGGGTGTTATACATGGGTTTCTTATGTATTCATTATAATTCTACCTAGGTATAATTTATGGTTGGTGGTCGATTCTAAAAAATGTGTTTGTATACCTATATGTGAATGCATTATGCTGAAATTAAACAAGTTTTATTTGGCTTTCAAGCCTTCAACAACTATTGAATTCATTATAGATTTAATATTGTAATAACTTATTTACAACGTAATTATTAAGTGTACCTACAGCCTACAGGTTACATTTATACTTGAATTAATGTTTTTCACTAAATTATGTGTTTAGAACAAGTATGATACTTCAATAAACATATCTTACCAAAAACTGATAATTAAATTAAATTCTTTACTTTTATGGTTTATTGGCATTTTTAGACAAAAGTGCATATTTTATAGATCGCTGAATAGTTATATAGCACAGTAAAAATAGACAAAAAAAAATGTAAACTTCGGTAAAAATTCGCATAGAGCTGAAAATTGGTGCACACGTTAGGTACATCATTACAAATGAAATGTCAAAAGTCATGTGCAAAGTGAAAAACTGACTCCAGTACTGCTATATGGCAGTTATACAAAATAAGTATCTGCATGGTATATAGAAACTGCTTATATAAACATTCAGTAAAAATTTCATGTATTTACCGTCATTTTTTTTAGACTTACACCAAAAACCAAAATCGATTTTATCGAAAATCAATGTTGCGTAAAAATTCCCGTTTTTTCCTTAATTTTCCATTTGTTTTTCACGGTACTTTTGAAAACTACTGGAAAATGTTTACTTTTGACCCCCCAAAGTACCAACTAGATTCACTTTCCTATCAGAAAAGGTACTATTGAAGAAAATCTAAGCACTTTTACTGTCCCAAAACGTGATGACAGACACAAAAAAATAAAAAAATAAAAAAAAAACACACATCATTGTAAAACCAATACATTCATCGCTCCGCTCAGAATCTAAAATAAAAAAAAAAACACACATCATTGTAAAATCAATACAATCATTGCTCCGCTCAGAATCTAAAAAAAGGATGTTAGCGTAATGAACAGTGAAAAAAATAAAAAATATACATAATTAATGGTTATAAATTTCATTTAAACAAGTTTTTAAACAATATTATTCAGAGATGGGCATGCACAAAAGGAATGTATAAATCGTATTTTAAATTAAATGAAAATAGTGACATTTTTTTTAGTGTTTTAAATTACAGCTATGAAAAAGATAATGTAAATATTTTAATTTGACAAAAAATAAACAATAAATTAAAACGTAAGGCTCTGGATGATCCATGTGGAAAACCGTGTAAAATTATACACTGAGAGTTACGTGAAGCGGATATTGATAGCTTAACTACTACAAACACCATGTGCTTAAGAAATTTTCGGCCGAGTTTTTGAACTATTTAATGCGTCCTCTAATGCAGGGATTCCCGAAAGGTGGTCCGCGGAACCCCGGGGTTCCGTGGAAGGGCCTCAAGGGTTCCGCGTACCGTCCAAAATTTAAACAAAACTTTCATAAAAAAGAATCACAACCGCGCCGCCGTTGTTCACACATTCGTTATGTGTTTCATTCACTTTCATTTCATGCTTCTACTAGTATTTCTAATCGCACGTGCGGTGGCCCACGATAAAAAATACGCATGGATTTACCGAACTGATAAAACATCGCGGGAGTGGGGCAGCGCACGTAGCCGCTGCCAGCTCCATTCGAGTAAAGACCGCGATAAGACTGCAGAAGTTAACGTAATTATACTAGTGAAAAAAGAAGTGGATTGCAGTGAGTTTAGTTTATATCGCGATTGTTTATATCTGGTATTTTTGATTTCACAGGTAATGATGTATTTGTTTATTCATAGAGATTTGTATGCACACTGTGCATAATTAAATAAGAGCGATTTATTAACATGTTATTATTTTATTTCAGTTTATAATAATGGATAGTTGGCTCAAAACGGGGCGCCTCGCAAGTGGAAAAAATGTTTTAGCATGTTCACCAGCAGAAAATAATGAAAATATTTCGGAAATAGATGTTTCTAGTTTGTCAGTAAGTCCAGTAAGAAATAAGAATATTATATACCTATAGCGTCATAAAAGCCTTATTTATAAACCTATTATTTGTTTATTACATTTTTATTACTATATTTGTTGATTTTGTACAAAATTATAATATATTTTCTTTATAAAATTGAAATGCCTGAGGGCGCAGGGGCACCTATGGCCAATTTTTTTAATTTATTTTGTTCTTTATTTCAATTTAAATAATTATAAATATAACAATAAGTATTGTCAATTAATTTCAGGATTTGGTAAATACTGGACAGGAACGACAAAATAAACTTGTTAGTGAAATTGTTTTACCTCAGGAGAGAACTACTTCTAAAAAAAGAAAATATGACGAATCGTATTTGTCCTTTGGGTTTATTCCTGTCGGAATGGCTGAGAATCCGGATGGACAATGCGTTATTTGCAACAAAATAATGTGTAATAGGTCATTGGTACCGGCAAAGCTAAGACGACACCTTGACACCAACCACCCGCAACTGAAAGATAAAAGCTTAAGCTTTTTTGAAAGACACAAAGAAGTACAAAAAACTGGCGGTTCTGCATCTACTAACGCGTTTGTTGATTTATTGCATGATGCGAGGTTAATAAAATTGGCTTACTTGGCCGATATATTCGATAAACTTAACGTAATCTGCAAAGCCTTACAGGGAAAAACCACGAATATATTTACAGTAAATGACAAAATTTCTTCACTTGAAAACAAAATTGACTTCTGGATTGAATGTGTTGATCAACATAATTACGAATGCTTTACTATTTTAAATGACTTTCTGAAAGAAAATGAGTTGCAAGTAACTTCAGATGTGGAAAAAAATATACATGAGCATTTAATAAGCCTAAAAAAATCCTTGAAAAAGTATTTTCCGGAGAAGTTACAGGACATAACTGGTTGCAGAATCCATTCGCAAATCATACCAAACCATCAATGCTTACTGTGTCAGAGTATGAGAATTTAATTGATATTAAATGTTCATCTTCTCTTAAACAAAAATTTGGAGCTGAAAATTTTGATCTAAATAATTTTTGGATTGGACTTCAAGATGAATATCCTACAATTGTTGAGAAAGCTATTGCAATTCTGCTTCCGTTTGTGACGACTTACCGATGCGAGACTGGTTTTTCAGCTTACGCTTACACAAAAAACAAATACAGAAATAGACTTGATGCAGCTCCAGATCTTCGCATTCAATTATCAGATATAAAGCCTAATTTTAGTGATATTTTAAGAAAATATGTGAAAAAATTTCATTCTTCTCATTAAAATATTAAATTGATAATAACAGGCACTTAGTTACATTGTATTTCTTTGTACAGTAAATGTTTTTTAATACATTAAATAATTGTTTTTCATTTATATTTGTTCTTTCTTTTCATATCAAACATAAAAATAGTAGTATTAGTATATTATACTAATAAATCTTTTGGTCGTGCATTTGTGGACTACCTAGGCCCTACTAATTATAACTCTATGTCTCTTGATTTTAAAAGAAATATTATAACATGTGAAACAATTAACATTAAAGGCTTGTCATATCAATATTATATATATTTTTATGCTTGAATAATACTGTGTTTTAATATTATATCTTTATTGTAATTTATTGAACTGCTGTAATATTTTTAAACATGTATATTTGATTGCTTAAATGTTGTATCACCTTAATTTATTTTTGTTAAACTTTGCTTTTTATTTAAGTATAAACATTTTATTTAATTTTCTTTGTTAACAGAACTATGTAAGTAAATAATTAATGTACTAATATTATAAGAAATTACCAAATTATATATTTTTATCTATAAATGTTATACCTCCTTATCTCCAACACAAGCTTTTAGCTTACTGTAGGTAGGTAATCAAAACTGTACCTAAATCTTTAAACTTGTAATTTGTAACAAATTTTTAATATTATGCTAGATTTTTGAAAATATTTAATTCATTCATTCAAAATTCAACAAATCATAAAATACATTTCAAAAAACTCAACTAGAATAACTACATTATATACCTATCAAAATCAGAGCTATTGACTTTCCAGTTAATTAACATACTGTTTGTATATTATGATAATTATTTTAATTTTGTATCTACTTAATATTATATTATATAAAAAAAACTATTTAAATCAACAGTTTTGTTGAATGGTACACTTTGTTGAGTTCTAACAAACTATTCTTTAAACCTTTTTGCATAATATATTAATATTAATGATTTACTTTATTATCCACAAACTGAATTTTCAACAAAGTAGAACTATAAGAATTCACTAAAATTTTTAAATAAACTATATTAACTTATTTTAATAAAATACAATACACAAAATAGGTAGGCTTTTAGTTTACAATAAAAGTATAATACAATAGATCATAAACAATAAACAAACTATTGTTTACTACTAATAAAAAGTTATGTAATTTAATAGTGTAATACACACAGTTAAATCCCATTTACAATTTCTCGGTCTCATGGGTACTTTGAATACATAGTTATTTTCTGAGTTACCAGTTAAAAAAAGTATACCAATTAATCATAATAAATCAAAAAAAAAACTATTATTTACTAATTATGAAAAATTACATATAATAGTGGGTTAATTATAAAGTTTAATTAACACAATTTCTTAATTACTTTTATGATACTTTAAAAACATAATTATGTTTTGAACTACCTATTAGAATTCATTTAATATTTGTAAAACTGATTTATGTTATAGTAACTTTTTTTAGTAAAATAAAATATACGTATTATAAAGCCTACATTTAAAACATATACCATATCATAATTAGTTTGAAAATATCTGTTGATAAAACAAAAAATTAGTAAATAATAATACACATATTTATGAATCATAAAAAGGTCTTAGTCTTGTGAAATATGAAGTAATAATTTTCTAAGTTGACTGGCCAGGCTCTTATCATTATAGTTGATATTTTTTGTTGCAGATCTTTTAGGTCTTGATGAAGAAGTTGAATCGTCTGATGCACTGCTTGGTTGCCTTGATCGTTTAGTACGTTTTGGACAAGTTACATTATTAATCATACTTGAATCAATAGAAGATCTTAAATTATTGCGGCGTTGCTCAGCTCCATCAAATGTAATATCCATAATACCACTTGAAGTGGACGCAACTGTTGTCACATCTGTCTGAACTCCATTGACTGCAGTTGATGTAGAAGAACTTTGAAAATTTTGTATTGCGTTTCTACGATTGTTTGAATTTTGTACTTGATTATGTTCTGGTGAACCTGCACCAAAATTTTCATTTTGTTGATTTTGTGGACCTGGTTGTTCAGTAATAGAACTTCCATTGCGCAATTCTCTCCTTAGCTCTTTTACACTCTTTAATTGAATTTTAACAGTTCCTCGATAGATGGGAATACCTTTAAACATAGGTCCAACACACATTGTCGGTTTTTCCTTCTTTTCCTCGTTTAAGTCTTTGATCTCAAACTTACTTAATTTGGGTACGCTTCCTAACATAGATGGACTACATTGCGACATAGTTACATGTCCAGGTATACAGTTTTGAATAGTTTGTTGTAATGCACTTAATTTTTCATTTGTTATTTTATGCATTGCTGTCAGTTGAGCATAAAAATCTCTATAAGACTTATTTTCAGCTTCCAATGACGATTTCTCAATTGATAACTTATTCATAGTGGTTGATAATTTTTTATTTCGGTCAGATAACTCTTCAATACGCTTAAGTAAATTATTGTTGATCAAAGCTTGGTTACGTTTTTTGATATCAATGGTACTCTTAGAAGATGTGTTTCGGTTTTGAACCAATGATGATTTAGGTGCCATCTTGAAGTAATCCTTAATATCCTTATTTAATTTGTTTTGGCCCTAAAAATAAATAAAATATACTCAGTTATAAATACATACAAAAAAATACACTTTAAACTCAGTTAATAAATTTTGAAGAATCAGAACATTGTTTAAAAACTGTATAGGAATTTTAAGAAAAATAAATTTTAATTACCTAACGTAACTTGTGTATTAACTATTTATAAGTAAAAGTCTGTGTTCATAGAAAACATATTGTAATCACCAACCATGCTGTGTTAAATACAGTAAATCGCATTTGACTGAAAATTGTCAAAAGTCAATTGACCAACCACCCAAATGTGTTTTCCGTGAAGGACAGCATTCTGCCAGTTACCATGAATGTCCATTTTATCAAGACATCCAATCCAAACAAAAATCCTCTTTTACAAAAAAAGCGAAGACTAATCAAAATAATACAATTTAGAAACTAATGTACAAGAACCCACTGGCAATACCTCTAAATACAAAAGCAAAAATAAACCAAATAAAACACGAAAAACTTATTCCAAAACTGCTCAAAATCCACATACTAATAACCAGCCCCAACATAACAATAACGATTCTTTAAATTTAACGAATCAACTAAGCTCATTTATAAGTGAGCTTAAATCTATTATTAACCCACTAATTACACTACTTACTACAGTAGTAAATAAAGTTCTCTTAAAATTGATTATCATTTAAAAACCGCTTCAAAATTAGCAATACTTCTATGGACCGCTAATGGTATGTCCCAACATAAAAACGAATTGCAAAATTTACTCTATGAAAAAAAAATTCACATAGCCCTCATAACCAAAACTCATTTTACCGAAAAAACAACTTTAACATACCTAGCTATAGCTATAATCACTATAAAAAACCGACCATCCTTATGGTTTGCTTATGCAGGCACTGCAATACTTATATCTTCTGATATAACACACCATGAACTACTAGGCTTTCAAGAACCTCATATACAATCAACAATTATTTCTATACAAATAAAAAATGTACCAATTAAAATTGCCTCTATCTACTGCCCACTCCGTTACAAAATTGATTTCGAGGACTTCAATAGGTTTTTTAACTGTTAGGTCATTCATTCATACTCCAAACACTTTCTTTGGGGAAGCAGAGCTTCTAACCAAAGGGGTTCTGTTCTCCATAGATCCTTAATCAAAAGGCATCTATCATTCATTTCCCCACCAAACCCTACATACTGGCCAACTAAGGTGAATAGGTTGCCTGAAACACTCGATTTATTTATTATCAAAATCCCCAAACACATAAATACCTTCATCGAAAATATCTGTGATCTATCAATCGACCATTCTCCCATACTTTTATCAATAACTGCTGACGTTCTATTAAACTCTAGACCTTCCTTAACTAATGGACCAATTGACTAGGACAAATTCAAATTTAATCTGGACCAATATCTTAATCTAAAAGTAGCACTTAAGACTCATTCTAACATAGACAATGCTACTGAAGGTATCGTTCGAACAATCCAACAAGCATTCATTAAAGCTACATCATCTATTAACCCACACATCTTAAATTCTTCCAAAAGCCTACCAGCCGTCATAAGACAGCTAATAATTAATAAACGTCATGCTCGAGCCAAACATTGCTCACCCACATATATAATTCTATGCTAAGATAGAAGTTGTAATTATTGTGTACAGGTTATAAATTGTCTTGATAATAAAAAAAATATATATATCTATGTTTAACAAACACAGATTATAGGCTGATCCAAATACTTATATTATTATTATTATTAAATAGCATATTTTAATAAAAATGGCTTTCATTGGGACAAGATTAATTATTTTATTGATGCATAAAGGAAAACTGAATAAATAAAATGAATAATTTTACCCAACGTATGACTAAATACGTTTTATTGTATACCTAAATAGAAAACATTGGGTTTAGTCTTTGGTATTCAATTTTTATTTACCTATCTACTATACAATATAATTGATATGAGATTCATATTAACATTATCAGCAGCGTTGCCAGACGTACGGTTTGGACCGTACTCATACGGTAAATTTGGTCGGTGTACGGTGTACGGTAATACATTGAAAACCGTACAGAAATGTATGGTATTTACAGCTGCTTGCTAGTTGCTACCTGAATTTTTTTTATGAATAGTGATAAGAATATAATATGATAAACTGATATTGTGAATTTATTTTGATAAAATAAATAATAGTAAATAATAATAATTCTTAAAATTAAAATTAAATGTTGGGGTAATTCCCATTATCCATTGAATTAGACCGTCTTTCCATTAAACTTTGTCAATTGTCATGGGTTTTTCGATTTTTCGACATTTTGACGCTGTCTTGCAGCTGATAACAGTTTTGCCGTCAATTGTTATTTCATTTTCATCGACTCAATTTGCCTACTGCAGCTGTCTTATTGAAGTAAAAAGCACTAAGTTTGAAATTATAAAAGCTATGTCTGACATCGAGGATACTCCACAGGTTTGTTAATTTTTAAAAAAAGTCGAATCGATTAGTTGAAGTGCATTGAATAAATAATATTAATTTTATATCAAAAAATAATATTAATTAAAATAATATTTATCTGATAATCAGGGCCCTTCTACTCCAAAAAAAAAGAGGGCAATGAGAAATGAACTCAGTAACGATGAGAAACCCAAGCATAGAAAGCAAAAATACCGTTGTGAGTGGGAGAGTGATAAGTTGTTCAAAGGTTGGCTTAAACCTGAGAAAAATAATTCTCTCAAAGCCAAATGCATCAAATGTCAAGTAAGTTTTATATCAGAATTAAGTTCTATAAAGAAACATGCTACAAGTAAAGCTCACGAAAACGCGTTAAAAGCTACAAAAGATTCTCAAAATATTTTTTCTACATTTAGGTATATCAAATGCGCAGGATCCAATTGCTGATAAAGTAAAAACTGCAGAAATAAAACTGTGCGGTTTATTAGCAGAGCATAATTGTGCTTTTTTACTTGTCGACCACTTAATTCCTTTATTAAAGGAAATATTTCCAGACTCGGCCATATGTCAAAAAATGAAACTAAAACGTACAAAAGCGACTAATATTATAAAAAATGTAATAGCCCCTGCAGAAAAACAAATATTATGTGATAAATTAAATATTTCTAAATTTTCAATAATGGTAGATGAATCTACAGATATAGCATGCCAATCAACTATGTGTGTTGTAGTACGATTTTATGATTATGAAAGTAAAATAGTTGTCTCATGTTTCTAGGATTTATTACAAGTATTTGATATAAAGAATTTGGATACTGTAGACAAAGGTGCGACTGCTGAAAATCTTTTTAACATTTGCATTGAATCGTTCAAAAAATATAATATAAATCTAGATAACCTGGTTGGTTTTGGATCAGATGGCTGCTCTACCATGATGGGTAGTCAAAACCCTATGTTAAGTAGAATGCAGTTATATTTTCCTGGAATTTTTATTATAAAGCGCATCTGTCATTCAATTCATCTCTGTTGCAGTGAAGCATGTAAGAGCCTACCTAGAAGGTGTGAAGACTTGGCCCGTAATATTTACAACTTTTTTAGCCATAGCTCTAAGCGCCAAAGTCAGTTTGTACAATTTCAACAATTTTTAAGCTTAAATGTTCACAAAATACTGCATCCATCCCAAACAAGATGGCTATCACTTTCATCTGTTGTGCAAAGAATTGTTGAACAGTGGGATGCGTTAAAATTATATTTCACTGATAAATGGCTCTCTGAAAAATTAATTTCTGCAGAAAATATTTATTTACAATTAAACGATCCTTTTACTAAGGCTTATTTTTACTTTTTAGAGTGGGTTCTTCCAAAATTCACTTCTTTGAATCAATTTTTCCAAACAGAAAATGTTGTATTGACAACATTAAATGAAAAAATGGAACTTGTTTTTAAAGAAATATTACTCTGTTATATGAAAAGAGATTATGTTATGAAAACTGATTTAAGAAAGATAAATCCCAGTGATGAAAATCAATTTTTAAAAGCATCAACTGTATATCTAGGTGTAAAAGTTTTAAATCATGTTAAAACAGATTCAATTACAAAAAGACCAGATTTACTGAATGAATTTTATAACAGATGTACTGACTTTTTAAAAATAAGTTGCGTACAAATTAAAAAAAGGTATGACTTTTCAAATCCTATTTTACCATTATTAAATGTTTTAAATCCGTCAGTTGCTTTATCAATTAGTAAAAGAGACATATATCCTTCACTATATAATCTTATGCAACATCTTCCTAGGATGTTAAATATAGAAGATAATATTATTATACAAAAAATTGATGATCAATGGCGTAATTTACCATTATATAAATTAAGTGAAAATATAATAAATGAAAAAGAACCTGATAGATTTTGGACTTACATAAAAGACTTGGAATGTGAGCAATTTAAAGATCTTGCAGTATTTTCCATATCGGTCCTATGCCTTCCACATTCAAATGCATCATGTGAAAGGATATTTAGCAAAATAAATTCAGTAAAAACAAAATCCAGAAACAAATTAATAACTAGCACGGTATCATCAACAGTAATTTCAAGCGAATCCATAAAGAAAGATAATGGAAATTGCATTAGTTTCAAACCCATTAAAGATATGCTTGCAAGAATGACATCATCCAATCTCTACCCAATTGCAACAGATATGACTCAAAATACTAGTTGCCAAGATTTTGTTATTGAAGACTAATTTATATTATAGGTATATTTTATTGTGTATATAAACTATTTAATTATATTTGCATTTTGTTTTACAAATAATCAGGTGAATGTTTATTTTATATTATACACTTTGTTGAATTTATTAACTATTTAAAGATATTATTTACATTTTGTTTTATATACCTAGTCGGTTAACGTTTGGTTAATTTTATATATATTGTGTTGGTATCAAATATTAAAATTATCTTTGATTCTTTGAATTGTTGTTGTTAATATTTATTTAAAATAAAAACATTTCCAACATTTGAAATGTTTAAAGAGTTCAGGAATATAATTCGTATAATTAAAGTAATTAGTAATAAAAATTGATTTTTATAATCAATAATAATTAATCGCAAGGAGGATTTGCGAGGATCGAGCGAAGCGAGGTCCGAGTAATGAATACAATTTTTATGTACGGTAATTTTATAAGAAATACGGTAATACTGGGTTTACTGTACGGTTTTATCATTATCAAATTCTGGCAACGCTGATTATCAGAGATACTTTGATTACACTTTAGTAAGTTCCTTGTTAAGAACCCCTTGCACACACTTTAGATTAGTAAGCATATTAGACAATAATAATAGTAGTGTAAGCAATATGTTTATTTTTTTTGTAAGCGACTGCGTCGCCAAGACAAGAACGTAGAATAAGCAAGAGTTAGTCGTGAACAAGTAGCCGATTCGTACAATACTGTGTCGTACAAAATATTCTTATAATAAAATAATAAATAAAATATTTTCTTTAAGTTAAACAGATTTTGTGTAGTGTTTTGAAATACAACCCGTAAGTGAACGAACTCTTTTTACAACAAATATACTTTTCGGCCTTAACTGAAAGAGTATATTATAACATCCTACTTAGAGAACATTGAGTTCGGTATTCAATTTTCATACATCTTTTATAAACTGTTGATATGAGACACATTTATTACAACTCCTACATGGACGCATATCATCGAGATATATCGTACGCGAGTGTTTTTACTTTACATCGATTGAGTTGATGAGCGCCATACCGGCGAGGGGACGCGCCATCGTCAGAGTGGCGCGTATGAATTTACAACCAATTAAAATTAAAACCTAACGTATGATACGCGTCCGAGTGAAAATGGTACAAGGTACTTACTGCACAATCGTGCCTTGACGGAAGTAAGCAAAGTCGTCCGTTGAGGCGAGAATCGTCTGGTAGCGGTCGTTGTAGGGTTTTGTGGAATAGCAGGCGATTGTGTGTTGCGAGCGCGAAAACCAACGTGGTTGTGCGATCAAAACTTCTGGTCGAATAACGAGGAAAATGCGAACAAGGGCCCGTTTTGTAGGTTAGGTTAAGTTAAACTCGTGACAGCGGCCCGACGAGAGGGAATATTACTATTTACTATGCTACTGCTGATGACCGGAGTATATTTTAATTCAGATTTTGGTAAGCCGTGGTTGATAACACTGGCGTAGTCCGTTCTTATTGGTTGTAGGAGAACTGAGCCCAGCCCTAAAAAAAAACGCACCGCACGACGAGGTGTGAATCCGCCTTAAAACCGAAAGTTAGAACCAAAACCGCGAAAACGGTTTGTTTATAAGATATCGTAACTAGGTTATATTTGGTTAAGCGCGAAAACACGCGAATGAAAACAATAATAATATAAAAATATAATATATGATAACGATAGTATGTTGTGTGTGTGTATGCCATAATACTATACAGCCCTTTTGGCTCAACAGCAATATAATAGTGGTAATAATATTATATTATATAATATAAGCTAATGAGCAAGGTAAAACACTAAAATCATTTACCAAAAAATTAGATGACCTTAACTCAAAATTTGTCAATCTTGTAACCAAACTCACAGAATTAGAAGCCGGAAACACGCAATTGAAATGTCGTTTTGACTTACTCGAACAAGATTATGTTTCGTTTAAACAAAAAACAAGTTCACCAGCTTATCAAATAGAAATATTAAACGAACTATATGACCTACAATCTAGAGCAAATAATATAATTGTTTTTAATTTACCGGAACTTAATTCTGAAAATTCTGAAAACTTTTCAGATATGTCACAATTAAAAAATTTATCTAGTGATTCTGGTTTAAATCTTCATATAATAAAAGCACATCGTCTCGGAAAACCTATATCAAATCGACCTCGTCCTCTTAAAGTTACACTTCCAAATGCCAGTGACACTTTTTCGGTCTTACGCTCTCAATCTAAACTCCACGGATCACAAAAATGGCCAGACATACGTTTCTCTTCCGACCGTTCAGCTAAACAACGTGAATTCATGTCAAATCTACGTGAAGAGCTAAGAAAAAGAAGAGAAAATGGTGAAAAAGATATAATTATAAAATATATAAAAGGTATTCCAACTATTATTTATTCAAAAAACTAATAAAACCCACTCCATTTACGTTAGATATTTATTACCAAAATGTTCGGGGTTTAAATACTAAAATAAACTACTTAAATGCTCAAATCCCATACTCTAATTTTGATATATTCGCGTTTACTGAAACTTGGCTTTCAAAAAATATTAGTTCCTCTGAATTGGGTTTTAAAAATTATAATGTATACAGATGTGACCGTAATACTAATACTAGTAGCTTCTCTAGAGGAAGTGGTGTTCTTATTTCCGTCAAGAATACATTATATTCAGAGTTGTTAAATACATCTTCTTGTCCACTAGAAATTTTAATTGTTTTAATAAAATTAGATAAGAGAATATGTATTGTTAGTTCTGTGTATTTCCCTAACAGCTCATCAGTAGATTTGTATACTTCATATTTTGATATCATGTATAATATGTTAAATAGTTACCCAAATGCTGAATTTTTATTATTAGGTGATTATAATTTACCCTCGGCAGCCTTTTCTAATGCAAAATCACTTTTTTTTAACAATTTATCCTTTCTTAATTTTAAGCAAATTAATAGTGTTTTAAATAAAAATAATGTTTTACTCGATTATGTCATAACAAACTCAAACACCTGTCATGTTTCCTTAAATACTTTACCTATTATTAATGTCGATTTACATCACCCCCCTCTCATTACTAACCATTCATTCCCTTACCTTCATATAAATAATCTAGAACATCATGAAATACTATATAATTGGAACAAAGCTAATTACAGACAAATTATTTTCAAGCTGAGTGCTATGAATTGGCAAAATATTTTTCAGCTTCATGATATACATTATAATATAAATTTATTTTACTCTAACATTTTTTCAATTATAAATTATTATGTTCCAACTTTTTCAATATCTAATAATTCAAATTTTCCCTCATGGTTTAGTCACGAATTAAAATGCATCATTAAAGAAAAGAAATTATACCATTTAGCCTTTAAGTATTCTAATAATTTTCCCGATTACCTTCAATTTTCTAAATTAAGAGGCAAAGCTAAAATAATTAGACAAAGAGACTATAATACTTATATGAATAAAGTTCAAAATTCAATAAATAATAACCCCAAATATTTTTGGAAATTCTTTAAAGACAAAAAATCTCAAAACTCGATTCCAAACAACATGAATTATAATAAAATTAATGCCAACAATGGTCAAGATATCGTTAATCTTTTTGGAAAATTTTTCTCTAACGTATACAAAGAACCTCTATTAAATTTACCAGATATCCATATTAATGAATCACCTTTCTGTATTAACAGCTTTGATATATCACTTGAAGAAGTTTTTTTTGAATTAGAAAATCTAAAATTAAATTTGTCAACTGGCCCCGATAATCTGTCGGCTACCTTTTTACACGAATGTCGTTTTGTCCTTGCACCTCATATTCATTTTCTTTTTAACCAGTCTTTAAATTCTGGTATATTTCCTACAATCTGGAAAACTGTGTTTATTTCCCCTATTTTCAAGAAAGGTGATCGCTCTACCATAGATAATTACCGCCCAATTTCAATAATTTCTATACTTCCAAAAATATTCTCAAAAATAATAAATAATAAAATATCTCTTATATTAAATAAATTTTTACATGATACTCAACATGGTTTTCGTAAAGGGCATTCTACCATAACTAATTTAGCCACATTCAAACACAATATAATCGATTCATTCTTAGCTAAATCCCAAATGGATACAGTCTTCACTGATTTCAATAAAGCGTTTGATAGTGTGGATCATTTTATACTTATACATAAACTAAAAAAAATTGGATTCTGTGATCCATTACTATCCTGGCTTACATCCTTTCTAATTAATAGAATCCAACTAGTTAAATTAAACCAATTTATTTCAGAACCCATCCAAGTTCTCTCAGGTGTTCCTCAAGGCGACCATCTTTCACCTACATTGTTTCTATTATTTATAAATGATATTAATATGATTATAAAACACTCAAATATTTTACTATTTGCAGATGACGCGAAGATCTTTAAAAAAATAGATTCTATTCATGATTGTATTAATTTACAAGATGATTTAAATAATTTATATGATTGGTGTAATTTAAATGGTTTGAATCTCAATATCAGTAAATGCAAAATATTATCATTTAATATTAAAAAATCTCATGTTTATTTTGATTATAAATTTAATAATGTTTCTATTGAACTTGTGGATTCATTTACCGACTTGGGAACCACTTTCGATTCTAAGTTATGTTTTAATCAACACATTGATCAAATAACCAATAAAGCATTTCAAAATCTCGGTTTCATTACCCGAACTTGTAAAAATTTTAATAATGTAAATGCCCTAAAAAGTATTTATTTTGCTTTTGTCAGATCACATGTAGAATATGCATCCCTTATTTGGTCATCAGACAACATAGGAGTTAATCATAATCTCGAAGCTATTCAAAATCGTTTTCTTCGCTCTCTAGCATTTAAGTTTAAAATCGAACGTCCACCACATTCAAATTATAACGGAGTATTATCCTACTTCAATATAGAATCGTTAAATACAAGAAGAAGTAACCTCCATTATTAATTTTTATTAAAACTATTAAACAACTCAATAGATTGCCCCTATTTACTGCAACGATTAAATTTTCGAATAAATACTAAATCCACCAGAAATCTAGAAAGCTTTTTAATTAATAATGTTTCTAAAACATACTCTAAATCATCACCTTCAAATATACTGATGACTATAGGAAACACTATGAATATTAATTTTAGTTAAAATTATTATAGCTGTAAAATTATATACCACATAATATTATGTAATTGTTATATTAATTGAATGTAAACTTTATACTATTTGTACCAACATTTTATTGTATTCATGTCACTACACAAAACAAATTTTTTTATATATATATTATTCTGTAAATGGAGTTTTTTTTCCGTCAATAAAGATAATAATAATAAGAAAAACTCACAAATCTGACGGTGCACCGCTGATCAGCTGTACCTGTTCCTATATAAATGACTTGACACGCACAATTGTAGGTGTAATATATTTTGACGATTCGCGCCTACGAACAATAACAATATTAATTATAATATGCTGGCGATTCGCGCCTTACGAATCAATAATAATATAAAACAAGCAATGGTGATTCACGCCTGGTAATCATAACAATGTGCGGCTATTCGCGCCAAAGGTATAAACGAGAGCTCACGGCGATTCACGCTCGTAAAATAATATAATACTTACAATAGCCCAACGCTGGCGATTCGAGCCTCGGCAATGATTACAAAAATAAATAGGATTTAATTTGAACAACACTACTCGATTCGCTACTCACAATATATAATTTGGAACTTACGGCGATTCGCACACGTAAAATATGACTTTTATTCGGCGTAGGAATTACGGAACGGACTGCTGATAACTCGGGCGGCTATGATAATATTTCGCGATTCGGCGAACCGGTGGCAGGCGATAGCGCACGAACTAAATATTACATAACGCACAGCTGACACAAGTAGGTATAACAACAATGAAAACAACAATAATATAATATAATATGAAAACGTTAATATGTTGCGTGTGCGTGTGTGTGTGTGTGTGTGTGTGTGTGTGTGTGTGTGTGTGTGTGTGTGTGTGTGTGTGTGTGCTGTGTCTGTGGCTGTATCTATGTCTGTGTCTGTGTGTTAGTGTGTCGGAGATGGTATGAGGCAATAATAATAATGATCTTGTTGCACTTCGGGCGGCAACAGTATGAGTCGATATTCTTTATGACTTTTATTTTCGATAAAATGATTACGAATGGCCTAGTTTACGAACAGACAAACATCCATTTTCAAATAAATCCAGATTTAATTGTTGAACATTTTTGTTTTATATAAGTATTACTATACTATGTATATGAATCGAAGATAATTATTGAATTCACTATAATAATATAGTTAGGTACCTATCTAAATAGTCAATACACACTGTAACATTTATAATGGACTATAATATAGTCTGAGATTTAGATAACTATATATTGTGTCGTTCGCTATTATAGTATCGTATTATACGATATACGATTCGTATATTATACCAAAGTTCACAAATGAGTGTTACTGTTATTTGATCTAAGACACTATAAGACAGTGGCGCCGAACCCTATATACAGGTGGGGCGACCGCCCCACCTTTAAAAGTGGGTGGGTGGGTCGTAGGTGCCAGGTGGTTAGGAGGGTGGTCGTGAGTGTGGATGTGGATGAGAGATGATTGTGATATATACAACGCTTTCACTATAATAAGTAATAAGTATAAAGTTAAAATAGGTTCTAGGTAATAAGCAGTTAACAGTTATGAATACTTAGAAGGCTAGAACGTATCTATTGCATTATTACAGTATGTCAGTATTACTGTAACTTATCATATAAACTGACTTAAAACTGTTACCATAATATTAGTAGCTTGTGTAGTTGTGTCAATCAGTCACTGTATACGATTATACATAATATAATGTAATATCATGGGCGTAGGTAAGGGGGGTTTTGGGTGTTCACACACCCCCCGAAATTAAATAAAACAATTTTGAGCTATTCATTAATACTTTAATTAATAGTTCATATTTAATTTTAATATTTTATAACATTAATATAGATCTAGACCAAAACCCCCTCCGAAAATATTTCCTACCTACGCCCTTGTGTAATGTGTATAAACGAATTTTTATGAAAGTGTAATAATATTATTTATGTAAAATTACGTTGTGAAAGAGTAAGTAGTGGGGTCAGTGGGGGTCTCTGTGTGCAGGGGTGGGTGGTGGGTATTAATTTTTGTACTTTGCCCCACCTATAAAAATTGAGTTCGCCACTGCTATAAGATGACCTTTAACCAGTAATTTATGAGCCTTTATGTTTGAAAAATATATCTATACCTACACATAATATGCGTTTAATGAATTATAATATTATAGTATTATTAATTATTCAGTTAGTTTCTTAAGGGGATTCGATACCGTGATTTCCTGTCTTTGTCTAACACACGCGCCACATATGAATTCAGACGTGTTTTTTAGCAAACGTACCGATTGATATACTGAAGTGATAAGAATTCTGAAAACAGATTTGAATTTGTCGTCTAGTCTACTTGAGATCGGCCAGTCTACATTTTTGATTTTTTGATTTAAACTTCTCCATAAAATGAAATATGAAATTTTTTTTAATTACTCTTTAGTAATACAATAATTTTAGGGTTTTGGGGTATAATATAAAATATGTGGACTGACCGATCTCAAGTAGACTTGACGACAAATTCAAATCTGTTTTCAGAATTCTTATCGCTTCACTATATCGATCGGTACGTTTGCCAAAAAACACGTCTGACTTCATATGTTGCGCGTTTGTTAGATAAAGACAAGAAATCACGGTATCGAATCCCCTTAAAATAATATATAAAATACATTTTTTATATTTTATTTGTATGGTATGTAGGTAGTAATGATTAACAGTTATATTAATAGGTAACTAATAAGATATAATAAATAAGCACTATTGTTATTCAAATAAGTGTAATCATTGATTATAAATACTAGTATTTATAATCAATGGTATAATGTAGTAATACCTTTATTAATGTAGGTAATAATTATTATGATAATAATAAACAAATTATTACAACAAATAACGTTTGAAAAGAAAAAATGGTTTTTTACAATGAAATAACAATTGTATTAATAAAATACATATAATAATTAAAGTTAAAAATTAAAAAACTGTCTTAGTATATTTATATAATATAAATAAATATTACATCAAAATAATAAAATTAATAAACATAACAACTTTTATCTTTGGAATACCTTCCGGTTATTTTAATCTGTAACATAATATATGTATATAATAATGAATGAATGAATTATTTATTTAATGATATAAAAAGATACTTATTTAAAAAAAAATTAGGATGTGACATTATGGCTTAAAGTAAAAACAATAGCATTATCAGACATTTCAATACAAAAACATTTATATTTAATTTTATCTAAGGAAATTTCAATAGGATTAGATTGAGAACTCAAATCAATTATGAAAGAACCTAAAATATTCGAAGTAATTGCAATAGATTTAAAATAAGCTGAACTTTTATAAGTGCTAACGCTTAAAAATACTTTGTCATTTTTATGTTTATAAATTATTTTTTTTATACCTACATGCAATCTGATTATTTAATAACATAAAATAATTTTTTTTAAGATCATTTATACATATTTTATGGTTGGTATTTAAGATGATAATTGATTCATAACAAATAAAACCAGGATTACTTATTGAAAAATTAAGATCATTTTCAGATTTTTTGCCCAATACGTAACTAATCTGTGAAATTGTATTATTCACATTATATATGATATTCATATTTTCAATAATTCTATTTGCAGCTTCTTGTAATATAAAAAATAAAAATATTATAATATAGGTATACTTTTACTCGTTAAAATTGATTTTAATATGTAATTTCGTCCAAATTTGAACTTAAAATGTCTGTAAAAAATAACTGTGTTTAAATATTTTTTAGATTTTTTGATTACAGTATGTACTATTTATTAGAATCTTTATTTTAAATTTTCAATCCTTAGTTATAAAAACTGACCATTTTATAGTTGTTTAATTACAATGATTGATAATTTTCGAGATTTTGTCAAAATTCGAACTTTAAATGATTATAAAAAAAATTTGTGCATATGTATTTTTAATATTTTTCAATTGCTATTGTAATAATATATCTAATATATCAGGAGCCTTGTATTAAATTTTCATTATTTTTGGCCCTACAGATAAAACTTTATTGATATGTATTGAAAAAAAAATTAAAAAAATTGAAAACTGAAAATGTCCGTAAACAGCTCAAAAAGATTCAAAATATATTCAAAATTAGATGGTGTATAGAAAATGCTTATATAAATATTCAGTGAAATTTCCATGCATCTACAGATATTCGTTTTTGAATTGCAACAAAATAAGAAAATCGCTACATGAAAAATCGAGTGAATATCTAATCTTGTAAAATTTTAAACTTGAAATGCTCATTAAAATTTATTATGACTTGCTTATAAATTTTTTTTTATTGATAAAATTAGGCAAACTTATGAGGAATCTTGTATTACATTTTCAAATCTTAGATTTAAAAAGAAAAATTTTTATGAATTTCTAACTCAAAATAAATTGCACATTTTCGTCATTTTTACGTATTTTGTCAAAATTTGAACTTTGATTACCTATAAAAAAAAAATGTGACTACGGATTTTTAATATTTTTCATCTGCCTTTGAAACTATATATTAGAAGCCTACTATTAAATTTTCAAGATTTTTTACCCAACAAATAAAATTTTATTGACGTTTATAGAAAAAAAAACTAAAAAATTTGGAAACTGAAAATATCCGTTAACAGCTCAAAATAATTCAGAATATTTTGAAAATGCTAGGGTGTGTAGAAAATGCTTATATAAACATTCAGTCAAAATTTCATGTCTCTACGGTAATTTCTTTTAGAGTTATACCAAAAACCAAAATCGATTTTTTCGAAAATAGGTTTTCCATAAAAATTCCCGTTTTTTGACCCCCCAAAGTACCAACTAGATTCACTTTCCTATCAGAAAAGGTACTATTGAAGAAAATCGAAACATTTTTACTGTCCTAAAACGTGATGACAGACACAAAAATAAAAAAAAAATAAAAAAAAACACACATCATTGTAAAATCAATACATTCATCGCTCCGCTCAGAATCTAAAATGTGCTGGTAAGTAAATACCTATGTTAGGAACCTATACTATGTACAATTTTAGGCATAAAAACATTTTTACTATAATAGGGTAACCATAATTAATAATACTATGAATTACTTGAAGTTTTTGTGATAAATTATTATTCTCCATCTTGTAGTATTATGTGTATAATCGATAACTGCAGACACGGAATGGAACAATATAATAAAGTCCAGGTATATATTATACTTTGATTATAATATTTATTTACGGGATCACAATAAAATGATGAATAACATAATATTATTTTGGCACCAACTAAACAAAAGATGCACGTGCTTATGACTACGTAGCTCGATTGGCGACACACACAATTATTATATATGTATATCGCGAACTCACAAACACATATTCTGAAGAATTTTATTAACTGAATCGTTCATTGAGCGCGATCGTACGAAAGTTAGCACAAAATGCTGTGGGTGACGCCGTTACGGATAGAAAACTTGAAAAGTCGTTGAGTGTTACACAGACAACAGACAGACAAAAATACAAGACGTCAAGAATCAAAAACAAATAATGCATACAAAACTATATAATATTATAATAACTTCTAAATTAACCTCAAAAAATGAGACTGTCGAAGACGAACGATCGTAATATAAAATAAGTTATTATTTATTAATATACCTTAGACATGTTATTATTATCAATGAATGATTGAATATAATCATCACATTGTTAATATAGATTGTTGTTTTTATAATATTATGTATATGTATATGTATTTATAAATTATAAATAAACATTATAATTATGCATAAATACACGGTTGAGTACCTAATTATAAATATATATATATTTGTTTTATCGATTTATATGTGACGTCTATGTGAAGTTCAAATTAAAACATTACAAATTTACAAAAATGAGACATATAGGTAACTTCTATACAACATCACTATGTTACAACACATATACTTAAAATTACACACATTGTCTAGATACCTAAAAATGTGACCATTTTTTTACGACATCTATGAATAGTGTAAGAGATGTAGTTTCTGAGTAGTAATTGTAGCGACTACCTCATTGGTGTAAAATAGACGTTAAAATGAGAAATCACATTTGAGACTTCAAAATAACCATCTCTGAGATGTGTTGTTGATCGAATGCACAGTGGGTCGTTACTATCGTCATACAATGCATCGCATTTGATACGCCTGAATAATTAATATCCTCACCTTCGATAGTCAGTGTGAGGTATTCACTTTAACTACCATGTGCCGCAATTAATCGACGTGATCTTCATTCGTCTCGAATGAGTAACAGGTCCGTATGACCCCAAGACCAGTACTGCTTTCGCTTTTTCCAACTTGGTTCTTTTGTTCACCCTGGGAAGTTCGGGAACCACAACTGGACGTTATTCAGTATTCTTATTGACCAGAAAAACTCGTGCCGGCTTCAACCAGCCCTGTACGTTGTATTTTATTATATCATTGCTGTTAGTGATGAGGATAACTCTTGCAAGGCAGCTACTGTGTTTTATAATTTATTATTATACTCTTGTGATGATATGAATCTTTATTAACAAATTGATTTATCACTACATAAATATATTGTTTTGTATTATTAGGTTTTTAGGCACGCACCTATATATTGTTGATGTAAATACCTAATATCTAAAATGGCTAATGCGTGTAAATTGCATTGATGTATTACAAATAAACAGTTTTGGGACAATAGATAACTAAAATATTAGATAGAGATAGTAAATTATTGATAGGAATTTATCTAGTACATACGACCTATGTGACCGATGTATTCTTAAGAGGTGATCTTAATTTTTTTTCGTTGAAGTTAGCTAGGTTTACGGTTACAGCCGTTTAGGAATGCATAAATGACACACAAACACACACTCGCATACATTCATTTTTATATGCATAGATTATTATCAAAAATATAAGAAAATAAATAACTGTAAAATATGCAATACACTAATAACTATCATTTAGGTTAAAGACTACGCTAAAAATCGTCGAAAATACTGAGGATGAGTATAATATAAATAGTTTTATACATATAAACTTGACGCAAACATAATGTGTTGTCCGGCGTATTGTATAGGCAAAATACATTACTACAGTGTTCAACATTTTGCACAAATAATAATTACATTTTAACTCATTGGAAGTATATATTCCGATCGGCGAAAGAAATTGATTGCGTAAAATCCAAAATCCATTGCACTTCACAGCAACCACCCGAATCCACGCTCCTTGGCTCAAGCCATCATATGAGTGAATAGTAACCACATTCTTTAGGCAAACGGAGTATACCTAGTTATGAATGTATGATACATATCAGATATTATGAACACAACGAAAGCGATAAGATGACGAGGGATATAAGTCTATGAATATTTTTTAAAATAAATATCATCACATTAATTCCGAAATAGTATTAAAGTGTGAAATTAAGCAACGAATAAAGACTATTTTTTTTATAATTAATGATTATGTTGCGGGCCGAGAACGTAAAGTTTTAGTACGCGCGCTCGGACACCAAGTCCTTTAGGAACACTACGAACATCTAGGAACTTAAGTAATAACAGAACACCTGGATATGTAGTGTTGTAGTAGTTCTTGCAGCAGTGGTCGCGGTCGCTGGGCAAAATATACCGAAGAACTACGTGATGTGTGTTATGCAGAATGTGTGTTAATGTGGATACGTGTATATATGTGGTTGGATGAACTAACGAACAAGATAACTATATTGCATGTGATGGTAACTAAATTGTTCATTGTTACACAAATATATCATTTAACTGATAATAAAACTGTGGCTCTTATCGTCCAATCAAATAATAAATATATATATAACAAATAAATTGAAACATTAAGACTGACAATTTGTGGAGCACAGACTGCCGACTGGCCAGCACAAAACTTCCTTATTATGCTTGTATTATTGCTCACGATAATAATAATAATAGCAAGAACAAGAACAATAAAAATCACAAGTTACAACAACTCGGCCATTAGATTCCGATTACAATGCTTATTGTAATAACTCGCGACGCCTTTCGTGGCGTTACAATAATAATTAACAATATTTCAATATTATAATATACACACTGACGATTCGCGTCTAACAATTATTATAATATAGAGGAAATCGGTTTAACGTGCACGACGATTTGCGTACGATACAATAATATTATAATACTAATAACACAGACGATTCGCCCCTGAGAATTTAATATATAAAAACGCGATGCCGTTACGGTTGCCGACTGGCGACTGCTCAACTGATACTCACTAAAAACAATATTTTTCTATATATCATAATTCATAACACACACACATCATATTATAATCTTAGATATTATAATATACGGTATAAAGGTATCGCTCGCACGGAGTCAACAGGCAGCCGTGTTCATCATCACGACATCGACAACACGTCGCGCATAATCTTCTATTATAAAAGTAATTATTGTGATTGTGTGTGTGCTCAGCAGCTTTTCCGTTATACAGCTCGTATTAATGATAATAATATGATATAATAAAATCCGGCGGAAACAAGTAAAGTAGACGGAATCACATAGTTTATAACTTGTTTAGAATAACTTAAGATTATATACAGAGGATTGACTACTAGAATACAGAGGGGAAAACTGTCCAAAACAATACTAGTAAATAAAATTTGTTTCGTATAATCGTATGAAATGATTTATCGTCAAATTCATCACATTTAATGGTTAAGTATTTTCAATAACATACTCAATGACGACCTATTCTATACTACACAGTAGAGCGAGTTTGCCAGTTATGTATACTAGAAATTACGTCAAAATAAGGTAGACAAGCAGGTCCTGGCGTACCATTATATTGTACCTACAGTAGTTAGGTGCCATTGTAATGAATGAATTATATTTGAATTCGATGATAAATCATGTAAAACGTTTCAAAGCATAATATTATATTATATTATTATAATTTTATATTTATCAAAACAAATCAAACCTTTTTGAAAATGTTATCGTGTATAGACAATGATAATATAAATAACCGATGAAAATTTCATGTATCTACTACAGTCATTTGTTTTTGAGTTACATCTAAAATCAAAATTGGTTTCGAGTAAGAATTCCCGTTTTTCTTTAATTTTTATATTGTTTTTCGCCGCACATTTGAGAACAATTAGGAATTTTTTAGGCTCAAATAAAATAAAATAAAAAATAAAAATCTATTGTAAACTGGTTGTAAGGTGAACTCTGACTTAATGTTACTAAGTTGTAAACAGTAATGTAGATATGTAAAAGTATAAAAAATGTTTTTATAAATTTAAATTATCAAAGGATTTATCGATTTGTGATGTTGTCAAAAAATACTTCAAATACTTCCAAAAAAAGTAATTTGTGACTTTGTAATAACAGTTACAGTATATCAGTAGCCTTGTGTTCAATTTTCACGCATTTTGACCAAACAAATAAAATTTAAATGGCATTTATAGAAAAAAAAGCTAAAAAAATGGAAAATTTCAGTAAACAACTCAGAACGAGTCAAAGTTTTTCTAAAAGTTAATCATGTGTAAAAAACGTTTATATTCAATGAAAATTGAATGTATCTACAGTTATTTGTTTTAGAAAAAACCAATTTATTTGCGTAAAAATTACCGTTGTACCTTAATTTTTATTCTGTTTTCACTGTGCTTTTCAAAACCATTGGAATTTGAAAAAATAAGTATTTCTATAATTCATGATTTGTCAGTTTTATAGTTTTGCATGGCGTTTTTAATAGGAAATTTAGGGGTTTTATCGTCTATAAATAAAAAAAAATTGATAAAAATTAAAAATTAAATAGTGAAAATTAATGATAGTTTGAGTCAACGATTACTAGTAAGCCAAGGAGTAGGTACCTCAGGGAATGGTACTAGTTTCTCTATTTTGTGTAATACATAAAAATGGACTACTTAAAATAAATATAGATGCTGAAATAATTTGTTATGCGGATGACACAGTAATATTGCTCAAAGTAAAGAATGTTGAGAACTTATACATTAAAGCAAATAGAATATTTTATGCAATTAAAACATCTTCGCATGTTGTTCGAACGCGGAACGAGTTCGCCGCCAAAACCATGAACGTTTCAAGTCGCGACAAAATATGTCGAAGCTCTGCGCGACGCGTTTCCCCCTCCGTAGTCCTGCGCCGCCGTCAACGACCGGCGAGCTGGCCATCGGACGTCGCGAACTTATGTCTCTATTACTTTTTTTTTCTCTCTCCATCGGCTGACCGAAGCGCAACGTCCGCGCTGTCGTTCCCGTGATTGTCGCGAAAACCTCGTGTGACCACGCAGTGTCCGTGAGCCCTAGCTGTGATCAGCGGCCACGGTCGGTACCTAGTACCTAATGGGTATTACCGAAGTAAGTTTTACTGCGTGTGTGAACACGCATGTTTGTCTGTCGTGACCGACGTGTAACGCCAAGCTCACGTCGAGCCCCGTTTTTCAAGGGCGCCCACAGGGGGGGCCGAGAGGGGCCATGCCCCCCCGCTTTTTTTACCAATGTTTTTAATTTTTATAATATTTCAGTATATTTTTATAAATATTTTAGAAGTTTTGTAGCATTCTATTATTTTTATTATTTTAATAAAATAGCTCCATAATTGATTAATCATAGATGATAAGTGATAAAATTGTTCTGCGTGATACCGCGTGTTGCCGCGACGTGTTACCGCGACCATGGTCTAAAATTCTAATGTCTGATTGACAGTAATCACGATTTAAGATAGTACTATCTTGTGACAGTAATCACTAATCAATTCAATTAATATTTTATTTCATTATTTGGCTTGTAAAATGTGAATTATAATTTATAATTTCAAATTTGTATTATTTATAACCTTAACGTATTAACTATTAATATTAAGATGAATACACTAAAAAGAAAAAATACAACTATGGATAGGTTTCTTTGTAAAATACCAAAAAATGATGACGACAGAAGTACAACTGATGATCAAATATCTACTCCAACAAGTTTGGACACAAAATGTGAAGTAGCTCCTTCTAAACCACAGGTAGGTACCTACTCATAAGATTTTTTTATAATAAATAATTATTAAGTATTTATATTTATTATTAATGAATTTTTATTAGGATATTATTCAAATGCAAGCAAATAATAAACATGATATTGGTATTTTTCTTGGTAAGTCTATTGACAATACATTAAAATATGAAATGCTTATGTCTCCATGGAACCCTTGTAGTGCTTATGATTTTAAAGCAGATATTAGTGTTGGTAAAAGACCTTTTTTGTTAGCTTGGCTTAAACAGCATGATTGGCTTTGCTACTCAGCCATTTTGAAAGGAGCTTTTTGCAAATTTTGTGTTTTGTTTGAACCACCGATTGACAAAGGTGGAGTGCAAGGCGCATTCATAAAAACAGCGTTCATTAAGTACAAACATTTCCAAGCTCAGTCTAAGATACATTCAAAATGTTCTTGGCATATATTTTCAGTACAGAGTGCTAAAAATTTTATAGCTATTATGGATGGTAAAAAAATAGATGTACATCAAATGTTAAATTCTTCAGTGAAAAATGTAATTGAATCAAACAATCGTAAACTGCATTCAATAATTTCTTCTATTATTTTCCTTGGTGTACATGGAATACCACTCAGAGGAAAAACTGATGACACAGCTATATTTAATAATTTACTACATTTTAGGGTTGAAAGTGGAGATGAAATTTTGAATGATCATTTTAAAAATAGTGCTAAAAATGCGAGTTACATGTCTCATAGAATACAAAATGAACTTATAAGTATATTAGGTAATGTAATATGTAATATGATTTTAAAACGTGTCAAGGAAGCTGAATGTTATTCAATATTAGCAGATGAAACAATGGATATAGTGGGAATAGAACAATTATCAATATGTTTAAAATATGTGACTTATGAAAACAACCAAACAGTTATAAAAGAAGACTTTGTTGGGTTTATTTCATTGGAAAAATTGGACTCAGAAAGTATATCAAACAAAATTATTTCTAGTTTACAAGAATGGGGTTTGGACTTAAATAAATTGGTAGGACAAGGATATGATGGTGCTAGCACAATGGCTGGACATGTCAGTGGTGTACAAAAAAGAATAAGAGACAAGTATAAGAAAGCAGTTTTTGTACATTGTGCTAGTCATAGATTAAACTTGGTTTTAAACGAACTGAACTCAGTTCCATGTGTTCGGAACACAATTGGTATTATTAAAGAAACTATAAACTTTTTTAAAGAACGTTCATCCAGTTGCTCCAAGTCTTACGAAATTGTGTGTTACTAGGTGGTCGGAGTCACATAAGGCATTAATAAAATATTACGAAAATTTCCTGTTGATAGTGGAAGCATTAGAGTATCTCAAAGTAAATGGGAATAAAGATACATCATTGAAAGCTACATGTCATTTAAATTCTGTCACCACATCTCAATTTATTGTGTGCCTTAGGATAATTGCTAAATACTCTGCAACTATAGAACCTATAACCAATTCTTTACAGGGAATAAATTGTGATTTATTTAGTGCAAATAAACATATTAAAGACCTTATTAAATATATCAGTGATGACAGAGCTAATAACGAAGAAATGTTTCTAATTTTAATGAAAGATATTAATATGTACTTAAATGAACTTGGTATTACATTAATGACTCCAAGAGTATCCTCAAAACAAACTTTAAGAAATAACCCCCCTTCATCAGGTCCAGAAGACTACTACAGAAAATCTATTTATATACCATATTTAGATTCACTGATCACAGCTTTAAATGAAAGGTTCCCAGAGGATAATTCAAAATATGAGATCATTTCAGTTCATCCTAAGTACTTAAAACAAACAAAAAAAGAAGAATTTATCATACAACTCCAAAATCTAAAATCATTTTATGGAGAATTCATTGAGAATATTGAAGAAGAAGGCCTAGTATGGTACAATATGTGGAAAGAAAAAAATGATGACAATATGGATTTTCTGAAGTTATTAGATGAAGTCACATTTCTACCTTCAATAAAAAAATGTCTTTTAATTGCAGCTACACTTCCATCTACTACATGTAGCGTTGTAAGGTTTTTTAGGTTTGTATTACAATTTAAAATATATTTTTTATTTTTATTACTTCAATTATTAATTATGTTTTATATTTGCTTTAAATTAGCTCGCTTAAAAGACTTAAAACATGGCTTCGTAGTACTGTTACTGAGAACCGCTTGAATGGCTTGGCATTAATGAATATTTACAAAACTTATGTGCAAGCTCAAAAATCAAACATTATAGACGAAACAATAAAATTATTTGCTATGGAGCCTAGGCGCATGCAATTTTTATTTAATGACCAATAATCTAATTAATCTAATTAGTTAATATAATATAATAATTTATAAGATTTTTTTTTTTTTCAGTGCTCTTGATGTCTCATATAATATTTTGATGAAAATATACCTACTGTTAATCATATTATGGTGTCATCAGTTTGTTTACTAAGTTTGTAATGAAACTATAAAATACTATACCTAATAATATGTTATGGCTATGTTTAATATATGTATAATATATACTTTGCCCCCCCCGGTGAAAATTTCTGCGGGCGCCCTTGCCGTTTTCGTGTATTTACGCCGTGCGCGTATTCTAGTCTATCCTCCGCGTGATCGCGAGTGTTTTGCCACGGAAAGACGTAAATATTATTCTAATTCGCGTTCGCGCTATTCGCGTGGAACCAAGAGCCATTATCGTCAAGCGACGAGCCGAAGTTTTGTCCGCCGTCGCCGTTCCGGCGAAGGACCGATATTGGTCGTAACCAAGGATTGCCGCAGTCGCGGAGCCACACAGCCGCCGAGCCACGCAATCGCCGCGTTCGTCATTAGTCGTTGCCGACAACCGCCCAAGTCGTAGGATCGGTAACGGCGCAAACACATGTCCAAGAAATCAGAGTCTTGTGCGTTACTCGCATGTTTATAAATAGTGCTCTGGTTTGACAATTATGTTGATCTATGTGTATTCATAATGTCGGCGCACTATTTATTTCATGAGCTGATTGTAATGTCCCCATTTACGGTTGTTTATCAATTATTATTGTTATTTATTATTATGTCGGTATTAGAACATCTTTTTTTCTGCAGATATATTATTATTATTATACAGTCAAACTAAAGTTATAAAATTTGATAAAAAAAAATGTATTTTATTGTTAAAATTATTATGTTAAAACGACAGTGTTATATTAACAATAAATTAAAAAAAGACTCAATCATTATAAATAATAAAACAATGTTAACAAACAAACAAAAAAAATATTAATAAGTAAAAATGGAAATTTTTATTCAAAGCCATGTAACTCGAAAAAAATTAATTGTAAATAGGTATTTACATGATATTATTACTGAATAATTATATTATAATTTTTTATACACCATATAATTTTCAAAATATTTTGTCCATTTTTGAGCTATTGGCATGAGAAAATTTCAATTTTTATTATTTTTTTTAAAAATGATTGTCGATAAAAAATTGTTCACACTGTCAATGAACTTGAAAATTGAATATACCTGTGATTCCAAATAAATTATTATAAGTTAAAAACTGAAAAGCGTAAATCAATAATAATTTTTTCTTATGGTATAAAGTTAATTTTTTATCACTAGATAATATTCACTTATAATAAGGTAAGAATTATCGTCAAACGTTTTTCTTATTTATTTGTAATTCTAAAACATATATCCCTAAGTATTTGAAACTTTCATCAAACGTTTATTTTATAACTTTCTAGAAATATCAAAGTTATCATAATATTTTGATTTATTTTGAGGTTTTTAATAGACATTTTCAAACAACATTTTTTTCGTTGGGTCAAATACTTAGAAATTTAAAATAAGATTTCTAATAAATTGTTATAATAGCAGTTGAAAAATGTTGTTTCATTAAAATAGTATATAAATTTTAATGTTTGACAAAATTCATCGAAATCTATACAGTTGCTAATTATTTTGTAGTTAAAAATGTATCAAAATATGTTCGATTACTATAGGTAAGGGTCGAAACTTTAAAACAAGGTTCCTCATAAATAGGTAGGTTTAAGTTGTGGCTTGTGACAAAAATACATAATACACTTAGGTAACTATTATATAATGATTAACTACGAGTACTATTGATAAGTAGGTACAATTAATTAGTACTATTTTTAACTATAGTTATAACTTTATAAGTAATTAATAGTGTTATGTAAATATGTATTAACTGACAACTGTACATATTGTTTTTGTACATATTTTTAAAATTACACCTTATTACTATAGGTAATGTATTTCTAGTTACACTATTACTTGTTGAATGATAATTGCCAAGACATTTAAGAAAAAAAAATTGTGTAACGAGAAAGTAATGTAGTTACCTACTTTTCTATTTGTCAAGTAAAGTAATTTCATTACAATTTTATTTGAGTAACGAGTAAAGTTACTAAATCACATTTAACTCATAGTGACGAGTTAAGTAACTTATCCAACACTGGTTACCACTATAAACGATAATTTAAGACTAATACAACGAAAAGGCACGAGTACATACTGTGTATCTATATACAACCAACCATGTGAATTGTAAAAATGCATCACATTTAAATATAAACATCGTAGGTTTAATTAATATTCTTCAAATAGAACTGTAGCACAAGAAACAACAAAGTCTACATAATATGTTGGTATGTAGGAGAGTAGGTACTTGGAACACTGAAGTAGGTATGTCATATTATGTACCTATACCCAGTGCCATATTTATGCAAGGACAAAGGGCACATTTGCACTGGGCCTTCTCAAAATACGGGCCTACCGACTTCAGGCATACAAAATTAACTGTAGGTATACTTTTTATCATATTTTAGGAAAACAAAATAGACTTAGATTTTACTTGGATATTTTGGTGGGTTATAAAGTCTGATGAATTTTCCCTGAAAATGACGGCTTTAATCAACAAGGCCGATAATAAAATCTAATTGCCACTAAATAGTAATATTATTATAATCATCGTGATATGACTATTGACGTTATTGTCTTGCGTAGTTGCGTGATGTTTAATTTTTAATTTCATAATTTAAAATGTCGAAATCAATACTAAGTGATTCAGTTAAGAGAAAATTAAAGAATAAACGAGATGAAGAAACAAAAAAAAACCACACGGTAGGTTGGATAAATTTACGTTTAGAACTACCAGGTAGTTTATCTACTACTGCACAATCGAAATGTTTATGAAAGGTGATAAGTTGAAATCAAATGTAACTTAAAACATTTAACTTAAAAACATTTAGTTTGATATAATATAAGTGTTATCATCAAAAATACTACTTTTTTTTTTTATAACACGTTTGCTTTTTAGTTTGTATATTTACTTGAGTAAATATTATTCATTAATTTGACACTTTGAAAATGTAATGTGTTCTTGTACCTATATTTAATGATCAAATTTTTAACGATACAATTTTACTCTATGATCCAACTACTCATATATAAGTAATGAATAACATACAACATTAATTTAAAAATACATAATGCATACTTTTTGTTTTAGCATTGAAGAAAATAGAGATGGACAATATTTGGGTCCAAAATTGTAAATTGTACTGATATCGTAAATTGGTAAATCAGGCCCTGCCTATACCTATATTAAACACCTGGAATCGCATTACGTCATTTGTGTTTTTCCCAAAGACAACAATTTTATATTATATTTTATAAATCAAAAAAAAAGCAAAAAATTACCAATGCCTATAATAGAACAAAAATATTGACAATTATTTCATGTCTTATTTCTAGTAAATCTTTTAAATTTTATTATATTATTATTTGTAAACGTCTATTTTTTACATTATATTGTATAGGTAATGTACCTTAGCTTTACAAAATTAATATTTAATACATTTTAATCTAAAAATTAATTATTGTGGTTTAGTCAAAATTTGAACTATAAATTATTATAGTTTATTAAAAATAATAATTTTTAAATACTTCACCTAAACGTCTAAAATAATTAGCCTGCTACTTAACAAATAACAATGCACAGGTACCTAGAATCTAGAATCCAACTAAATTTAATAGCAATTAATTTAAATTTCGGTTAGAGTCAATCATCTCTAATGGTTTATGTTTTAATTACAAATTAATCAATTATTAAATATAATATTATACCTACTCACAGGTTTGATACAGTTAGCCATATAGGTATCTATTACCATTTTAATTAATTGTAAATAGTTTTTAATTAATACTTAAATAAATATAACTAAATAAATGACATCTTGTACGTTGAACAATCAAAGTAAGAACCTACCTATTTGTTTTTTATTCAAGTATATCCTTGAGTCTTTCGAGTTTAATATTAGGTATATTATAAAATGTAGCGTCAGGTAGTCACTACTCACTCTGCTGTATAGTAGATATCGAGGCATCGAGCGTAATTCATCGTTAGTAAATCACTGTATACTACTATAATTGTTGATGTATTAATACTTGAATATTTGAATACAATGACGAATCATTGCAAAGGTACGAAAAATGATTCCGAGCGGAAGTTGTAGTTTATTATCTATACCTACACAGTACACCTACACATAACTATTTTTGTAGATATACCTAATACAGTTCTTATTAGTTGATAATTGTTAATACCTACTAAAATACGTATAAAGGTATACTACTCCTGTTTGATTACTGTATACTGGGTAATTAATTTGTTTGGATGTGTGGAGTACTGGAGTAGTGGTTCAACATTTTGCGGGTAACCGTGTATTATAGGTACCACTGCACTCCGCTCATATCGATCATTTAAATAATTATAAATAATAAACTATTAATCGTAATTTGTATGTATCAAAATACTTTGAAAAATATTTTGACGGAACTAAAACTGTATGTTGTAGTTAAAAAAAAGTAAAAAAAAAAAAATGTAAATTATAAAAAAATATTTAAAAATATACCTATATTCCAAAAACGTTTAGCACATTTGAGCAGTAAAAATACTTCAATTTTCTTCAATAGTACCTTTTCTGATAGGAAAGTGAATCTAGTTGGTACTTTGGGGGTCAAAAGTTAAAATTTCCCAGTAGTTTTCATGAGCGCCGTGAAAAACAAATGAAAAATTAAGGAAAAAACGGGAATTTTTATGGAAAACCAATTTTCAACAAAATTGATTTTGGTTTTTGGTATAACTCTAAAAGAAATGACCGTAGATACATGGAATTTTGACTGAATGTTTATATAAGCATTTTCTACACACCCTAGCATTTTCAAAATATTCTGACTTATTTTGAGCTGTTAACGGACATTTTCAGTTTCCAATTTTTTTAGTTTTTTTTTCTATAAATGTCAATAAAATTTTATTTGTTGGGTAAAAAATCTTGAAAATTTAATAGTAGGCTTCTAATATATAGTTTCAAAGGCAGATGAAAAATATTAAATATCCGTAGTCACAATTTTTTTTTATAGGTAATCAAAGTTCAAATTTTGACAAAATACGTAAAAATGACGAAAATGTGCAATTTATTTTGAGTTAAAAATTCATAAAAATTTATCTTTTTAAATCTAAGGTTTGAAAATGTAATACAAGATTCCTCATAAGTTTTCCTAATTTTATCAATAAAAAAAAGTTTATAAGCAAGTCATATAAAATTTTTATGAGCGTTTTAAGTTTAAATTTTTACTAGATTAGATATTCACTCGATTTCTCATGTACCGATTTTCTTATTTTGTTGCAATTCAAAAACGAATAACTGTAGATGCATGGAATTTTCACTGAATATTTATATAAGCATTTTCTATACACCATCTAATTTTGAATATATTTTGAATCTTTTTGAGCTGTTTACGGACATTTTCAGTTTTCAATTTTTTTAGTTTTTTTTTCAATAAATATCAATAAAGTTTTATCTGTTGGGCCAAAAAGTGTAAACATTTAATACAAGGCTCCTGATATATTAATACAATATCAGTTGAAAAATATTAAAAATACATAGGCACAATTTTTTTTTATAAAGCATTTTAAGTTCAAATTTTGACCAAATTCATCAAAATCTCGTAAATTACGAGGTAAATAGATTTCGTATAAATTATTATAATTAAACAAATATAAAATGGTCAGTTTTTATAACTAAGGATTGAAAATTTAAAATAAAGATTCTAATAAATAGCAAATACTGTAAACAAAAAATCTAAAATATATATAAACACAGTTTTTTTTTACAGACATTTTAAGTTTAAATTTGGACGAAATTACATATTAAAATCAATTTTAAAGAGTAAAAATATATATTATAATATTTTTCTAGTATCACTGATAATTTAATGTTAATAATTAAATAATATGAATAATATGAATTCAACTTATCAACTACCGTAAAATAACAATATCAATATAATTTAAAATATCCTAGACTGACATACCGTCTCCGCTCAGAATCGTTTTTCGTATACAATGATATTATATTATTGAATTCAAATTTAATACTATCCATTATAGTACAGTGAACTACTTGTAGCCTACTGTACAGCGGAGCGACATCCACTTGACCCCCTTTTTTGACTTGATTGGTGTTCAATGATGAAAAAATCACTCGGTAGTCGATAGATCAATAATTTGTTCATAATAAGTAGTTAGTACAGTCGAATCTCGATAATTCGTAACTTAATGAGAATAAAAACAAATTTGTCTTAGATATTTTTTGAGTTACATATCTCAAACATAACTTAAAAATACTTCATGGGGTAAGAAAAAAATATAAGTTATTAAGACTAGACAGTACTTCTATTTCAACGTATTTGTATTGTAAAATGTTGAAATTTATCAATTGACAATTGGTAGGTACTTAGATTTTTAGTATACTCTGTTGGACTATATAATTAATAATTAATAAATAATAAAATAATCATCAATAATGTTTGTATTAAAAAAAATTTGATAATAGAGTGATAACAAAATTATTATGTAATTTAGGCATAAGTACTTATAAAATTTTTCATCGTTTGTTCAGTTACTATCGTTTATACTTAAATTTCAACGAAATAGTATCGTATTTTAATGGATATTGAGTTGAGCTTCTTAAGGTACAAAAGCATAATATCATTGCAGCGGTAAACGCAGTGGTGTAATTACAGAGGGTGCGCGATAGTGCACCTGCACCCCTTGGTATTATGAAGCTGGTACAAAGATATGATTTTGCACCTGCAGAAGCTGTAGTTTATACCTGTTAAAATACAATACTAGGAAATTCATTGATTTGTCAAATGTTTTATAAAAGAGAACATACTGAACATAAAATAAAGTAACGTATTATAACTTGTATAATTATGTTTTTATTACTAATTTTTTATAACTGATAACCGTGTCACTATCATAGATTAAAGACTAAATTTACCAAAATAACATAATTTTTCATTTCATATAAACGTAAAATTTTAGATTCTGAGCGGAGTGATGAATGTAGATACTGATTTTACAATGAAGTGTTATTTTTTTTTTGTGTCTGTCGTCAAATTTTATCCAACATCATCTTTTCTGGTAGGAAAGTAAATCTAGACGGTACTTTGGGGGTGAAGAAAATGAAAAATAAGTTTTCAAAAGCGTAGAGAAAAACAAACAAAAAATTAATGAAAAACTGTAATTTTACGCAAAACCAGTTTTTGACAAATATAAATTAAATGTTCACTGTATTTGTGTATGTTACATTTTCATAATATTGGTATTATGAGTACTATTTGTTAGCCAAAGTGGTAGTTTCTAATTTTAGTATTATCTTATATTTAAATTATTTATATTTAAAAGAAAAAATTTGGTACAAAATGTATACAGGTAATATATAATATACCTAGGCTAGGAGTGTAAAAAAAATAGGTACCTCAAAAAATATTGATACTAGTATGAAATATTTTATGGATATTAAATGATTTAAGAAATAAATATACATGTCAGAAAATTCCCAAAGGTAATATTTTGAAAAAAAGTTATTACGTTTCAAATAAATTTATACTTCAAAAAAATATTGATATTTTAAAAAACAAACTAAGTACTTTATTTAAATAAACATTCTTATCATCAACATGTGTCTACAAATTAGATTGATAAGTTGGCTATTTTGAATTTTTCCAAAAAAAGGTAATAACGTTTTAACAATCGGTGTTTAAAAAATATTAGTCAGGTGTTTCTGTTCACTTAGTTTAGGTCCGTAAGCATAATTGGAGAAAAAAGTTTGGACAAAAACGCTTTTAAAGGCCACTAAATGCTAATGAACTTGGAATAGTGGGCCGGATCCTTCCCAGTCCGCCCTGCACGAGCATCGACTACCAATAATACTTTATACTATACCTTCGTATATAAGGCCTTTGCTCGTAATCGTATTATGTCTCTTTTCTGTATATGGTATATGTATTTTGTATGTACAGACATAAATTCTTTAAAATATACAAATTTTGAAGACTGTATATTATGTTATATTGTTATCAAATATAAAAAGATACCTAGTGCACGTGACCAAAATGATTGGATTTAAATTTGACTTGATTTCTCTTTACGATTATTAGACCAATAAAAGTTTTGCAGCTGCTACAATTTAATGCAATTTCGCCAATGGGTAAACGCAACACTTTGTATGGTCAGGTAAAACTTAAGGTTACAGAACGCGCACTTTGTTCTATAATATGCCTACATATTATATATAATTTAAACAAGTTTGAAGTCATGACCAGACTACGTTATTAAGTTTAGATATTATTTGGTAAATCTATGTATCATATCTTAACTTAACTTAACTTGAGTCCATTATTTTCATTAATATGCCCACCTTTTGGTTAGTTTCTCGTATAATACAATATAGTTATGGGTTTTACACTTTGACGTCAGCACACAATCATTATAAGGTCCGCGAATATAGAACGCGTGGCTGTGAAACTTGTCTAAGGCGTATGGTTGCTTGAGTACAATCTCGGCATGTACCTCGCTGACAGCCGAAATGGCCCACGAGCAAGTTAACGAATGAAACCCGGTTGTTGTTTGAGCATTACTACTGTTAATTTTGACCTCTTGTGGAAGACAGTTGCGCATCGTTCGACTTTTGGGTTAGGCATTGTCTGCGCATTATCGACTGTTTACCTTATGTCAAAAAGTCGTACATAGTTTGCGCATCAATATAATTTAACTACAGAACTGAAAATAAAGGTTTATTTATGTACCTATTTATTTATTTTTAATTAATTTTTACTCAAATTATATGTATTATAACTATGACTATAATGTGCCCAATTGAAATAAACACAATTTATTTTTACTCAAACTATATATTGTGTAGTATTTGTTATTTGAAAAACATGTATTTTGTAGTTAAATATACTTATAAAATAATTTACAAATGTTCAAGAATTTGACTTATAAACAACGTCTAGGTATAAAAAAAGCAGACACTGGAGATTGAGAAATATCTACACCATCTCGAGTTTTATCTGGCAATTGGATTTCGTTTGGAATTCTAATCTCAAAATGTTGAATCAATTTTGCAATGAACATAAATATGTACGTCTTAGCCAATTTCTCGCCAAGACACCTTCGTCTACCTGCAGTTTAAAAATTCAAAACTACCTGTTAAATATTTGGTTTAAATATTAATGATGATATTAAAATGAATAATATATACTAACCAACACCAAATGGCATAAACCAACTATCATTTATAATTTTTCCTTTATTGTTCAAAAATCTTTCCGGCCGAAATACCTCGGGATCACCCCAATGCTGCTTATCCATATGAACACTCCATATACTCGCCAATACTAATGTATTCTGAAAATTATTTTTTCAATGATTATTTATTACACACAAATACTATATTTATATTGTTAGCAACGGTGCCATCATACTTTGGGTATTATGTATTTTTGTAGGCTGGTTTTTTTGCTAGTTTTATTGGTAGCGATTGCTATCGGAACAACATTACTATGTCTCTGAGCCTCCATCAATACAGCTTCAAGATAATTCAACCTGTGTATAATTACCAATTTTGTTTATAAGAATTTTCAATGAATTATAATAAAACCGAAAACTACTTTTTTTTATCTGAAGGATGAATTTCTCGATCACCAATTACCGTATCCAACTCTGCATATACTTTGGTTTGAATGTCTTGATTCATAAGCAAATGTAAGATTACAGACGATAACGTGATGCTTGTGGTTTCCGAGCCAGCTAAAAATAAATCCAATAATATAACAATAAGTTGTTCTTTGGAAAACGAACCCAGAGATTCTTTATTTTTCTCAATTTCCATTAGAAATGCACTTATAATGTCTTCCTGATCATTTTCACTGCATTTGTGCTCTTCTACTGATTCCTATAGGAAATTTCAATGATTAATAAATAATAAAACGAAACTATTTGTCTAATTTGAAATTACTTTTAATAGTATATATAATTCATTTATTATTTGTTTGAGGTATTTATGTCCAGACCATTTGGGTGTTAAATACCGAATGAATGGCATCTGGTTTAATACCCCTCCTGATATATCTAACAATTTAAGACATTCATGTACTAATTCTACAACTCGTGCAAGTCTAGAATCATTCAACGAGAATCTGTCACCGGCCAACATTGCCCAAAGACCGTTTAAAACTGATACTTCGAATAAACCATACACTTCAATTGATTTACCATTCTAAATTAAAATACAATACAGTGATTTTATTCTTTAATATGAATTAGTAAACAATTTATTATTACACATACCTCATATTTTCTTGTTATGTTCAATACGATATCGTTAACTTCTTCAATTATAATTTTTTCCATGACATCACCACAAAATCCTAATTTTCGTAAATGTTGCATGCAAAATTGTCTCTGTGCAGTCCACAGTGGCCCATCAATGAATACTATGCCTTATTTTAAAATTGCATAAATTATTGATAAATGTTTAAACATTTTAATTTTGTAAACACACCTACCTAATCTCTTATAAAAAGCTCTGGTTCTAAAAAAAAATCCATCTGATTGGCCATCAAAATCGTCTTTGCACAATACTTCCCGTACTGCATCATATCCAGAAACTACTACAGCTTCTACTGGACCAAATTTGACAGAAAACACTCGACCGTAACGTTGGGCCAACTTATCCCAAACTAAGTGATATGATCCTAGTTTATTCTTTAGCTTTCGAATTTCGAGATAGTTGCCAAGCAAAGGAACTCTTGTAGGTCCTGTAAATAAAACTAATTTCTTAGCTATAATAATTGTGTTCCAATGTTCCGTATTTATTGGTAAGTAATGCAAATATTGGATCAATTACAATAAAATATCATTTGATACCGGATATATAATTATTAGTTATTTAAGGGTTATCGGGTCCTCCCGAATTCATCAAACATTTAATAAACTAATATTATATACGGGTATATATTACTATTTTAAAGTCAGTATATTTCTACAAACTTCCTACACGTGTATAATATTGTCGTCTAATTATAATATTTATTATTTAAAATGAGTTTTACTTAATATGTATACAGTATAGGAAATAATATTATATAAGGTACATAGAAAAAACTTAAAACAGGTAACTTAATTTCAAACTTCTGGTTTTCTTTTGAGTAGTGGGGAAAGTCGAGACGAGACATTATAAGAAATAAAAAAAATTGTTTACGAAATAAAAATGACGCATTTCGTCGTATAATAGCTGCATTTGCATACATTAAACAAGTGAACACTTGATTCAATAAAAGTAGATATATTATAGAAGTATAGGGATGTCGATTTTAAATCAAAGAAATACTTTAACATAAATGGTATTAAAAAAAGAGTGGTTGTCACATTTATGGTTATACATGCAAACCTCAAAAGTGCAGTCCCTAGAATGTCCCTATACTGACGATAACAAAATAATCATAATAGGAATAATAATAATGAGACTTTAATTAACATAATTAGACCAGCGTCAACAATAACAATAAAAAAAAAACATTAAAATTGAGTAAAAATACCTAGTAGAAAAACCTCATTTAAAATAAATATTGAAATATAAGGGCGTAACGCGATATTCGGGATACCCTACTCCAAAGGTAGGTTCTATATATTATATGTTATACATGAACATGATATTTATATCAGAAGGTAGTATACATATCAATGTACCTATGTGTAAATTTTGTGTACCTACCTAAATAGTAGTAGTTATCTACCTATAAATGACTAAAATTTCGGGAGGAACTACTGCACTTCTTTGTATCTGGTTACGGTACTATTAGTTCAGTCAAAATAAACATTCAACTTCGGAAAAATTCGCATAGAACCGAAAATTGGTATACACGTTATGTACATCATTACAATTACAATGTCAAAAGTCCCCATCGCTCTCACCGCTCCTAAAAATTTAATTCGAGGTAAAAGGTCACAATAATAGGTTTTTCACAAATATCTCTAAACTTTAAGTTTTCTTGTAAAAATATCCGTCACATAATTTGTAAATCAAGTAATAACCTAACAAAAAAGTACTTTAAACTTTTTTCCTATTAATAATATTTCATGCAGATACTTATGTTGTATAACTGCCATATAGCAGTACTGGAGTCAGTTTTTCACTTTGCACATGACTTTTGACATTTCATTTGTAATGATGTACCTAACGTGTGCACCAATTTTCAGCTCTATGCGAATTTTTACCGAAGTTTACATTTTTTTTTGTCTATTTTTACTGTGCTATATAACTATTCAGCGATCTATAAAATATGCACTTTTGTCTAAAAATGCCAATAAACCATAAAAGTAAAGAATTTAATTTAATTATCAGTTTTTGGTAAGATATGTTTATTGAAGTATCATACTTGTTCTAAACACATAATTTAGTGAAAAACATTAATTCAAGTATAAATGTAACCTGTAGGCTGTAGGTACACTTAATAATTACGTTGTAAATAAGTTATTACAATATTAAATCTATAATGAATTCAATAGTTGTTGAAGGCTTGAAAGCCAAATAAAACTTGTTTAATTTCAGCATAATGCATTCACATATATACAAACACATTTTTTAGAATCGACCACCAACCATAAATTATACCTAGGTAGAATTATAATGAATACATAAGAAACCCATGTATAACACCCAGTGACATAAGCAGGGTTTTGGAATAGGCAGGGGGGGGAAGTAAAAAACACCAGCAACTGTTTTATTGTCTGATAAACACAGAAAAAATAATAATAAAAATAAAACTTATTGTCAATGTCAAACAAATTAAACAAAGCACCTTTATAGCAACTTTTTAACGGGTTTATGCTAATTATTTGTACAAATAATGGACTTAACACGTTTGAGTACAAAGCAATATTTCAAATATTTGTTCGTGGGCATGGGAGAACGATAGGGGACATACGTTTAGGTAGACAATTTTTCAGACATCAAGAAACACGGAACTGATATCAGAGCACTGTCATCAAATAGAATAAAACACGTTTTTAACCTTTCCTAGAAACGAAAAATCTTTAAGATAATTACGTTTTTATTTATTTTACTTATTTAAAGTTTTCAAATTATAAATCGTATAGTACGTCTGAATAGTTTATGAAATTAACTTTTAAACTGTAATTAACTTTACGTTATACCATCAAAAAGTAGTTATAATTTTTTTTTTTTTTAATACACGATGATGATAATATGGAATACAATGCCCCATATACGTAAATATTTAAATGTATCTAAATTTTCATTTTTATTTTTTTTAAATTTTTTTTTTATAAGACTGCACTTAAGGTATTTTTATAAATCAATACCTTAAACTGGTCTAACGACTAAAAAATGTATTCAACAATAGTTTTAAATTTATATGATATTAATGGGTTTCCAATACCATCAAAATTGTGTTCACTGGACAACAAAAACAAAGAGTTTCATATTCGTCGCTTCTCCTCTAATATTTCGTTTTCTGAGGTCAATTGGCACGGCCATGCATACGATGACAATTGTTAGGTTTCTCGGAGTTAGGAATCAATCTTAAAATCGTAAAAATGTAAAATTGATATTTTATACTGAACCAAAAAAGAAAATTATGTTAATAGTTAAATTAAAAACTATAATACAACTAAATCGATAATTTGCACCAATATAAAAATCATAAAATTATAATATCAATAAAATATTTTAAATGTAAATCAGAAAAAAAATAAGTATTGTTATGTGGAAATGTAATTAAAATCAAAACTTTTAATTTCCCTGTACTATTCAGCATTCATTAATCAGTTCTAATTTCCAAGATTTTGATATGATATATTTAAATAATATGATATGAATAATAATATATACCTATCCAAATGTATACAAGTTGTTACAAATAATCTATTGAATTTTTTTACCATATTATAACTAGTGTTAAAAAAGCGGGTAAGTGAATGTCACTCTGCTGTACATTTATGTCAGGGTGACCACACATTTTTGATTGACAGTTAAAAATTAAACATATTTTATTATGATTAAAAAAGTAATTTAGTATTAATTATAAATAATTCAATTCCTATACAATTAAATTGAAATAAATTTACATCCTAATGTTTTTAAATAATCAATTAAACTAATTTCGTTTTTAATGAAACGATCATACACATTTAAAATCGATTTTTCTTTCTCCCTATATACTTTGCATTTACAGTTCACGTTGCCATTTCGTATGAGTCGGAATTTGGTTTCAATAATTATCTGTCGTTGTTTTAACACATCTATCTGAAAAATGGACTATGATAACTTTCTGCGCCGTTCGTCGTTCTTGCACTATTTTACTATTTTACTCGTTTTATTGGGCTCTTCTGCCCACAATATTAGTGAAAAATTATCGGTCTCAATATAATTATCCAATATTTAATCAGCAAAATCATAAAATTGTTTTTCATCTGGACAAGTAGCCATCACTTCAACAAACGCCTCAGGAATCAAATGTAATGGTAAATAAGACAAACCAAAAAAAAGTTTTAACCATAATCCAGATTGTGAATTTTTATCTTTGTACTTTTTGGAAAATAAAATCCATGATCGTATCTTATCTGATGAAATGAGAAACGTATGGTTAATTTGCAATCTGCGTATAATCCCGAAAGTTTTATTTTTATGATTTTGTGCTATTGATTAAATATGATTTTCTGGTGTGTGGTACTAAACGATAATGTTATTTTAGATAAATGTATACGTTATTGATATAATATAACGTGTGCGGTATTGAACGACGACCTTCTTTTGTGAGTGTGCGGTTATGAACGACGCCCTAATCAATACATTCATCGCTTCGCTTAGAATTTAAAATTAAATAAAAATAGTAATCAATTACAGGATGCAATTAAATTACCGATTAGTTCTGCCGAGTGTTCAATGTTCAATTGTTATCACTAAAAAAAAACTATTTTGATCAAAAAAGACATTACTGGCTCATAATTATAAATATCCAGATAATACAGATCTTAAGCACGCTCAGTTTTTTATTTCAAATGTACCAATATTCACCATAAAATGGTGTAAATATTCTGCAAATAATTTAATATTCTTCAAAATTACTTTTTGTCATATTCGTTTGAACAATAATTTGAAACTGATATTAGTTACCGATTTTGAAAACCAGTTAAAACCATAATTCGACATCGAAACTAAAAACAACATAGGAAAAAATATTTTCTGTTTCAAGCTATGGATTTAAACCTAGTTTACCTACATAATATATTAATACCCCCCACATATTATGTGGGTAGTTGCCTATTATATTATATTTGTCGAAAATCAAAAATGATGACATACAAATGTAGGTACATTATAGATGCATCTCTTACAAAGAATATTTTCAATTACAATTTATTATGCAGATTTATCGAAAGTATTTTACTAATGAGTGAAATGGAAAATTAATAGTTAATACTGCATAGGATTTATTATAAAATAGAATATTTCAATTGGATGTTCCACTATCATAATATCAGTTAAATATCCGTCAATCAAACGTATAACATGGTAAAATGTACGTTCCAAAATAAAATCTATTTAACTCGACCGTTTTTAATATTAGAGTGAATTGTCTTACTATCAAATTTATAGCTAAGAAAATTATCTAGAGAATTTTTTTATATTTAAATTGTAAATCGAGTTAAGACCATTATAAACTGTACAAACAGTTTTAAACTTTAGGTTAATAATTTGTCAGTAGTTAATACAAATAGATAATATCGACCAAGTCACCATAAAAAAAATATTTTTGTTTGATCAAAATGTAATAAAATACCTACATTTAATTCAGAGTGACATATAATATATGTGTGCAATATAATTTTTAACTGAAAGTTAAATGATGTATAACCAATTTAACAATAGGTATCATAAATTTAAATAAAACTTCTACTGCCTATTATAAAGTTTTAATAAAATATATTATGACACTTAGGCAGTTAAGCTGAAGATATTATAGTTGAATTTATTGAAATTAATTCAGTAGAATCTGTAAACTATATTTAGTAATTATAATTTTAGAAAACTAAACTGTCAAAAATATTTTATTTAAACATTGACCATTTAAATATAACATCTAATTATTCAATATAAAATTATGGTTATAACTCATGGATAACCCAGCTGAGTATATAAATCTCACATAAAATGTATTAAAAAAAAAATAAATAGAATAAAATTAAATATTAAAATTATTCACTGGTTAGTGAATACCTGTTGGTTATTATAGTGCATTGTGTGGTACCTACTATAGCTATAGCTATATAGGTAATAGGTATTATAATACCTATTACTTATTAATACATTTTCCCTAATGTGTAAATTTAATAATAATCTTACCTGATGGATATTTAGGCGTTGTAATAATATCTAAAAAACAAAAAATTATAAAAATAGAAATAACTGCGGCTGCGATAAACATTTTACATAGATATTTGATAAAAATTATATTATAAGACGTAGGTAGACATAGTGTTTCCTGAAGCGCAACTGAATGAATGCATCAACGAAAAGTTGAAGAGATGTTGACTGATCTATTCACTTTACCAATACAACTTTATTACTTGGAAGGAGTCTTTATATCCTTTTATGTATAATATATTTCTTTATCTACAATTCTTTTGGTATTTTGGTGGTACTTAAAACCATTCACAAACAAATATAAATACTTTTTGTTGAACACTAAAAACATATATTTTACATAACACAACAAATTCTGTATAGTATAATATAATATATATAATACAGCTGTATATTATACATATATTTTATTATAAATAACTATAAAATAAAAACTATTTTTATTTTTAGCCAAAACATTTATTTTAATCGATTCATCTGAAAAATATAAATTATAATAGATGCCTACCGGGTGAATAAACTATATTATTGAACAATATAATATAATATATAATAGAGTATTATATTACGTCTATATGACTACCTACATAGATTAATGTTTCAATAGCAACACGGGTTCAAAGTTTATAGTTATAGATACATTGTGACCTATTCAAATTTGGGAGAGGTCGTAATGCAAAAGAAAAAAGATCTATATCATAATAATAAAAATAAACACAATAATACCATTATTTACTAGGTATACACTTTTATATATACAACACATGTATGAATAGTACATATTATATTTATTGAATTATTAGAAGCACCGAAATAACACAATACAAAACTATACTCAATGAAAGAAATATTTAAGCAGCTTAAATTAAGCTATTATTATAACTACGAGCCATTCACACCAGTCTACGGAATATCGGTATTGACTAATACGACCATACGTTAGTATCAGCTATAAACTATAATAATATTATTAGTTAGATAGATGATATAGGTAAGTATCAATGTACTTTGTTTTTGACAAAAATTATATTACTCAAACAGCTAAAGCCATTTCAATATATAATAAAATATTGGCAAAATTAATATAAAGTTGATAATATTTTTCATTAATTTTAATCAATTATTACGATTACGAGTAGGTAATTCAACGGCATTTTTAAAATAATAAGTTGTTAAAATATAAAGTGAGTACTTTTTTTGCCGGTAAAATGTTACTTTGAAGAGTTGTTCATTTACCGCACTCGCATATCTATATACTAAATAGCTATTCAACAGAGCAACTTCAACAGTTTTTTTTTCTTATTGCTATTAATTATAGAACTATACCTTTTGTATTATAGCCGATTATATTTTAACATGGAGGGAATGTATTGCAATAATATAATAAAAATACTTAAAGATAGTAGGGAAAAATTATATTTTAAAACTATAAAATGGAAGGATAGGTACCTTTTATATATTATGATGAAACAATACGTAATAACATTTGTGAACGGGGAGGTCGGTGACTGTTGTAGTGTAAGTGTTAAACAGTATAATAAATTAATATTTGCTTTTGTAATAAGATATATAATATATTAATATGGTGTACATATATATATATATTTGCTCGTTCTGGTATTATTTTACATTGATTAGTGTTTTTATTTCTTTAGTTTAGTGTGTACGTATGAAACATTCTACTACTTTATTATGTTTCGTATCTATATATAGTGACGTATATATAAAAATGTATTGTGAAATATTATAATTCACTTACCTGAGTATTCGAGGATACGGTATTGAGTTCAAAACTTGAAGTCACTGCGGCGAATATACTTACACCTATATTACGTGTTTTGATTTGTATATTTAACAATTCTGCCGCGATAAGCGAAAACAGGATAACTCCAGTTAACATGATTATTGAGAAACACCAAATAACGTTTTCAACAGTAAAGTGCATTACACACTAGGCGATTCGAACGCGCGTCTCCGCGCGTTTCGAACGACGCGATTCGATCGCTTAAAATAAAACAGCCGTTTTAGTATGGTTATATTCACACTGATAAAATACGCGCGCGTTCTGCCGCGTTCGATCGCGTTGAAACGCGCTGGTTTAATTTTGCGCGTCTGATCGCACGAACGCTCTAACATTAAACCATGTATTTCCAATGTTATTATTCACATTGGGCGTTTTACCCGCCGAAACGTCGCGTTTATTTTATATTTTACGATTTCATTCATCATTTGTGTTTTACATTTCATTGATGATTCTCGTATTCATATACAATGTTCGACAACGAAGCTTTCATTATTGAAGTTTCCTACGAGGAAAGCATATGGAATATAGGTAAGTTTTAAGTTATTTATCATGTGTAAATTCATAGTTTAATAATTATTATCAGGGCTCATAACTTATAGCTCTAAAAAAGGTTGTTATAAGCGCAATAATATGCTCTAAAAATATTCATATAAGCGATTAAATATGCAAAAATACTAAAATATGCGAATAAACATTGGTATAAAAAAAATATCTAGCTTTTATTATATAAAAAAAAATGATTAGGTACCCAATATATACTATATTAATATATACCGATTTATTTAGAGTCAAAATTATACCATGACAAAGTCGCTAAACATATCAGCTGGACTAAAATAGCGAAAAACTTTGTTGAAAACTTCGAATCAATAATTGATGAAAATGAAAAAAAGAAAAAAGTAAGCAATTAATATAATTTTATTTATTCATTAGAATTTGTTTAATATTAATAAAATGTATTTGTACACACTTATAACTCATAAGTCATAAGTCGTAATTAATATTACAAATTAAAATATGCGGATATTTAGTATAATATTATAATATGCATAAGTAGGTACCACGCACTTTCATAATACATATATTAATTTCATATCACCCTTTTTTGCCAACTTAGTTCATGAGCCGGGTTGTTGAAATAATTAACAAAATAATCACATCTTTTGCATTCGATGTGGAATTGCCTACTCCATTTCTTCGCGTTATATTTTCCATGTTACAAATCTGAGCATCCTCAGAGTTGTACCCATCTCTTCGTCTGACAAAATTGTGCAAAACACAAGCCGCTTTTGTAATTATAACTGCGAAATTTGGTTCAACTAATAAAGTGGTATGAAATACTCTCCATTTATTAGAAAGTATACCGAATGAACATTCGATATTTTGTCTCGCTGTCGATAGGCGGTAATTGAATATACGCCTTTTATCGTTCAGACTTTTTCCGGGGAAAGGCCGTAAAAGATTAGTATGTAAAGCGAATGCTTCATCTCCAACTACAATAAACGGTTGAGGTATGCCTTGTTCATCTCCTGGCAAACAACGAGGTTGTGGAAAGTTAACTTTATTATTGTATAATTTTTTACCGAATATGGATTTTTTGAAAATGTTGCAATCGCTTTCTTTCCCATATGACCCAACATCTATAACTCTGAAGCAGTAATTTGCATCACAAATAGCCATGAGTATTAAAGAAAAAAAATGTTTGTAATTATGATATAAAGTACCACTATTCGGGGGACATTGTAATCTAATATGTTTCCCGTCTACGGCACCAACACAGTTCGGGAATTGAGAATTAGTGTAAAATCCTTCTGATATTCCTAGCCAATCTTCTTCTGTTGGAGCAGCCATTTCTATGGGTTGTAAATGTGTCCATATCGCTTCGCATGTTTCTTGTATGATTTTCGCTATTGTTGACACGCCCATCAGAAAATCAAAATGAAGTGCAGAGAAATTGGTCCCAGTCGACAAATATCTAAATACAATAACTCAAATAATTTCAAAATATATATATTAGGTTGTATTATAATATAAAAACAATATTTAATCAAAAAGAATACTTATTAAAAAGTTAAAAACTATTTAATTTAAATAATAATAAATTAATCATTATATTAAAATTAAATCTATATTTACAGTCCAGGAGTTACAAAAAAAATGGAAATCATTCAGGGATAGTTATAGAAGAAAATGCGTTACAAAATCTGGTCAAGCAAATGAAAAACAAAACAAATATGTTTATGGCAACATATTGGAGTTTTTACGACCCACAATGCAAAATCGTGTGTAAGAATAATGTATAATTAATTTAGAAATAACAAATGGATCCATTTAAGATTAACCTAAACGGTAGTTAATAATTTCAATATATTTTTGTATAAATAAATGTATACATTTATTGTATATAACTGTATAATAAATAATTAATAGTATATGGAATTGTATTCTTTGGATTAAAAAGAATGAAAATTTAAAACAAGACTCCTAGTAAATATTGTTACAATGGCAGTTGAAAAATATTAAAAATACATAGGCTCAACTTTTGTTTATAAGCATTTAAAGTTCGAATTTCAAAATGTTCAAATTTTAAATTTAATAGTTATTTTGTAGTCAACAATTTATAAAATGTTCAATTTTTATAGCTAAGGATTGAATTTAGTGACAATTCCATATACCTATAAATAGAGTTGGGCAAAATTTTATCTAGATAACTATTCAAATAAAAAATTATTCGGATAATTTTCAAAGTTATTATTCGGATAAAATTATTTTGATAATTTCAAAACGTTATTATTTGAATAAAAATTATACTAGTACAAAATATGTATCATATAATGGTAATAAGATTATAATTTATAAATTTTCTAGTTAATAATAGCATTAATAATTATATTGTTATAGCTTATAGATTAAACTAAATTAATTTTTTTTAAATATTTTACTAATAAAACGTTTTATTGATTTTTATTATATAATTTTAAATACTGCAGCTTGTTCTGACGCTTCACGAATGCGAGAAGCATATATTTTGTACTCGTATAATTTTTATTCAAATAATAACGTTTTGAAATTATCAAAATAATTTTTGTTCGAATAATTTTTTATTCAAATAAAATGTCATCTAAATAATCATCTAAATAAAATTTCATTCGAATAACTCTGCCTATAAATTTAACACATAATATATAAATAAATACATAAATTTATTTTTTGAAATGTCGATAAATTTTTTTTGGATGGGCAAAAAAACTTGAAAATTTAATACAAGGTTCCTTATAAGTGGTTCTTATTGTAGTGAAAAAAAATTTTTTTATAAGCGTTAATAGTTAAAATTTTTACGAAATATGTCATAAAATTGTTTGTGTTTATATCTAAGAATAAAAAATTCAACACTAAGTTTTCCATAAGTTTTCCTTCAAGTAGCTATAGAGAAAACTCGAAGCGTCATTATAGGAAAAATGTTATGAGCGTTTGAATTTTAGATTTTTACGAAATCGCGTAACGATAGCGATTTGTGCTCAAATGATTTTAAATATTTGTTATTATTCAAAAAGTATAAGTCGTAGATACTTGAAAATTTCACCAGTGATTAAGATAGGTATTTTCTTTACATGATTTAATTTTCAAAATATTTTGATAAATGTTGATACCTAGTAATAGAAATATTACAGAATAATAGATTTTTTTTTTTAACTAAGCACACCAACAACTTAATTATAGAATTTAATATAAAATATTATATAAATTACAGGACTGAAAGTAATATCGAAGGCAGTGAAAGTGACGGTAGCGATGGAGGATTAGAGGACCACGGAACAGGTTGTTCTACCAAGGTGATAGAAGAAAAAATTAATGAAGTTTTGGAAAATAGTGACTGTGAAATCCAAAATACGCCAAAAGACAACATTAAAATCTCCACCGAGTTTTGGCGAAAATTTATTAAGTATTTTGGAAAATAGACAACGAGTGCCAGATGATCCTGAAAAATCTTTTTTAATGTCCCTCCTACCACAAATTAAAACACTAACCGAAGATCAAAAAACCCAACTTTACGTTGAATTTCTAAATGCCATACAAAGAATTAAACGTACATCTTATATTCCTACAGCAGCGCATCTACAAACGATACCACATAATCATTCTTATTCAAACTATTCCCGGGATCTCCATAATCCGTCTCCACATTTTGAATATACTACTTCAACCACCACAACGCCAGACAGTCAAATTCACTAACCAAACATGTTGTATAATTATGCTTCTTCATCAACTACTCCACCTGACGGATCTTATGGACCACGTCCATTTTAATAGTATGTAAAATGAAAAGTTAAATAAATAAGTTCCTATAATAAATAAAGTTTTGTATTTATTACCTCAGTGTAACAGTAAGTCTTTCTTCTGGAGAGATTGGTACTCGTAAACCAGTTTCTTGTTTGGTCAAAGGTAGTCTAATCAATGATATCTGAACCAATTATTAATATTATTAATTTTTAATCAATAATATAATAAGTATAATATATACAGGTATACTACATTATATTGGTTTTTAAGTAAGTATCTACCTATATTATATTGGTTTTTAAAAATCATATAAATATATAATTATAACTTAATATTCATATTATATTAATATAAATATAAATTATATGAATATTAAAAACCAATACGGCTAATAAATTATATAATTGTTCTTACCAGCTCATCAAATGATGCAATTGTCATTTGGTAATACTTAACAAACTCTTCTGGATAACTGCGTAATGCCATGAATGTGACCTGATATTGACCGTCTTGTGGCCGTTTAAGGTTCAGCGGATGTACCCAATGGCGTCTCTCACGTCTCTGTTTTTTTAGTTTTGATTTTTTATTTAATTCATTACTTTCGTATAATGCATAAAGAACACACGCTGCTTCGATATCGTCTAAAATCTCCATATTGAAATACTTCTACAACAGGCGTCTGAGTTAGACGACGATACGAGCAATACTAATTTAATTTGAAAACAATTTTGGCGCGCTCATTTGTTTGAATTTAGCTGCGTTCGTGCGTTCGAATCGCCTAGTGTGTACGTCTGATGCGTTCGCGATTTTAAATCGCAGCGTTTTTGAAATCTCGAACGCGAGCGTACGAATCGCCTTGTGTGTACGTCTGATGCGTTCGCGATTTTAAATCGCGGCGTTTTTCAAAACGCGATCGCGAGCGTTCAAATCGCCTAGTGTGTAATGCACTTAAATCAAGCCTAGAAAGAGTGTTTATTCAAAAAATTGGTCAAACCTTGTGCAGATATATCTAATTTTACATCTAGTATTGGTTGAACACTTTTTATTTTAACTTTATTGAATTTTTTAAGGAGAAAATGGACTTATCGTAAAATCAATATCGGACTAACTAAGCGAAAAATTGATAACTCCATAATAATGGACTTACCGGGTTATTGCTTAGACTTTTTTGGATATACCATATTTAAGTCTATGATCATACAACATTGTTTGTATGTAAAAAAATGTGTAACTCCAATTTTATCAAACAAATAATTTTAATTTTTTTCATTATAAAAAAATTATTACAAAATAATTAGACTTTTATTTTAGTATATTAAATATTTAAAAAACAAAATAAAACAATACCTTTTAGGTGGTCATCACCAAAAACAATTAAAATAAATGAAATCTTAAACAACAAAATAAATATTTTTTTAGTATAAACTTAACTGTTAAAAATAAAATGAAACAAAATTTAAATTTATGTTAACAATATTGGTTCCTATCACAATATTATATATCACATTACTTTTGCAGTTTCTAATTTTCAGGTTCTTCATATAAATCATTAACTGTATCTGATGTAGGAATATCAAACCAAAATTGTTGTCTACTCTTTGGCATAAGCGGGACTAGTGTTTTTATAATACTTTGTTTTTTTTCCGGATGAATACCCCTTAATTCATTTTTTTGTTGAGGTTTTTCAATATCTTTTTTAATGAATGATAGTTTTAAGAAGTCAAGCATTTGGTACGGAGTATACTCATCATATGTACATTTGTATAATAAGTATTTCAGTCCTCTTTCGGCCCTTATATGAACTATACTATTCAACATTGGGCGATTAATTTGTTTGTTTAGTTTATACAAAGAGCATTCTGACTTCCAATCATAAAAATCTTTGCCATCTAATACTTTAACATCTACATGGCCTTTATTTGAATTCTTTATTGATTTTTCATAATCACAAAAGTCATATATTTTACCCATATGTTTCATGGAAAGTTCAACCTGATGGTGGAATGAATCCGCAGACATAAAGCTATGGCCTGGTTGAAAATAGTAAATATCGATCACCATAGTTTCAAGTTCTTGAGAATTCATCATAAAAATTAAAAAAGTAAAGAAGCACCAATTCTTATTTTGGGCAGAACAGTTGTCTAACCAAATAGTTATTTTTTTCATGTCTTTATAAAATAAAAAAAAAGCATAGTAACAACTTGTTAGGTCTTCTTGTTTTCTACCACTTATCCCTTCGTGCCATATTACAGCTAGGGGTTTAATTGAACTTCTAGGTCCAATTGGAACAAAACTTTCATTAAATGCTATAACCCTCTTAGTGAAAATTGCAGCTTTAAAATTGTCCATTCTTGGCAGCATTATTACTTTTTGTAAATCTACCGATACATACAATTCATCTCCTAATAAAACAATTCAGAAGTTTAAATGAAAGAATAACATTAATCAAATGAGTATAATTTTTTACTTACCATTTTTGGTTTTTTCTGAATGCTCATTATATTTAATTCGAGCATTTGTGTATATTTCAAAATGCAATGACCATTTATTACATCCATCACAGTCACTGTTTTCTTGAGCATTATGCCTATTATGATTTGGGTCATGTTGAATGAAAGTTTCACATAACTCACACTCTTCATGACCAAGTTTTGTAAATGATATATTCATTTTTCTTAATATTTGCCTGTACATATCATATGAACACTTATAATCAGGATTTTTTTCTTGAAAGTCAGAAAACATGAATTGGACTGTTAATTCATTTGACAAATATTTTCTTAGAGGTGCGTGTTCTCTTCTGTAATGTGCGACTGAAGGATTGAATGAATTTATATGAGATTTAATTGGTTCTATATCTATTTTGTTCCATGGTTCTTTGTTAGAATTATTTGATGGAGATACAATTATAGAACTATTATTTTCACTGCTTGAACATATTTTTTGAATAAAAAAGTCATTGTTCTTAGAAAATCCTAAAGTTGCTAAATAAAATTCCTTGCATACATATTTAAGTAACCCATCTGAGTTTTTCAATAAATAAGAAATTGACCAATTCCTTTTTTTTTCATTTTTAACTCCTCTACGACGCTGTACACATTTTCTTTCAATAGAGTTCAAAACAAATAACTCTTGTTCTTTTTTTGAAATAGTCCAGAACTGCCTATTTATTTCGGTCCTCAAAATTTCAGGAATATGTTGTATACATTTTTTTTTACAAGTTAAACAACAAGGGGTCCGTAGCTTATGCTTATCACATTTTATTTGCATTTTTATATTCTTCCTTTCAGTAATAGAAGTTGTATAACGACGGCGCTTCCTCTTTGTTCCTTTTTTAGTTACACTAGCTTCTACTTCATCTTGGATATCACTACCTGAAATGTGTGATACTCGACTATCATATTCATTTTCCTATATTAAAATAAACAAATTTAAATAAGTAGGTACCTATTTTATTTACTACTAATTATGTAAAAACTGAAATGTGCTAAAAAATTATATATACCACAGTATTTTTAAAAATGTCTGAATTTTGACTACTATAAGAATTTTCATTAAAATTCTCAATATTATTATTTCCAACACAATGATCATCAGTATTAGTAATATTATAATTCTCAACTGTTGAAGGTAAAGCTATATTATCTTGGAAACTCTAATAATTATTAAAAATAAATTAAAATAATTAGTTAAAATATAAATTGGTTTTACATTTATATAATTTATTTTACTACCTCAATATTTGTATACTGCTTATCTTGAAAGTCAAATTCAATATCAAGGTGTTCAACAAAAGTGGCAGTGTTTTGAATATCATTAAACAAATCTATATTCATATTATTTGTATGTGTAATCTGGGTACATTTCATATCTTGAACATCACAAACATTCTACAGAGTACAAAAGTAACTAAGTATTAAGTGGGTATAATGAATATATACATTATTTTTGTAAAATTTAATCATAAATTAACTGGAAAAATAATATATTCATTTGAAATAATTATTTATTTTATAATGGACCTACCTCAAGATTTGTATAAGACTTGGGACCTTCGTGTTGGTTGCAGCTGTCAATTAAAATAGGGTTTTCAATACTTTCAACTGTAACCATTGAATCTATTATTTTACTATAATGTTCTAATGTATCTTCAGTATCTCTCATATTCTAAAATATATAAAATTAAAAAGTAAATACCTAACAATTGTTATTTTAAATTATTATATCTTTTAAATTTGGTTATAATGTATATAATTGTACGACAATAATTTTAAGTTATCAATTTAATATAAATGGTTAGTAACTGTTCAAACTGTTTGAAAATATATTACTTACAGTTAAATTGGGCTCGTTTGTTTGATTTGTGGCCTGTGCTTTTGCTAAACTCATCATTAAATTAAGTCGTCGGTTAGACATGGTCTTGAGTTTATTATAATGAATAGTAATAGTTATAAAATACTCAAAGCCAGACAGTGTTGTATTATATTATTACATTATAATTTATATAATTTAATATTTTTAAACTAATTAAGCGTTTTATCGTATTATCATGATAATAAATGATAAGGATAAATAGGTACAGTGATGTCAAGACCATAATTATATTCTTAACAATATCAGTTTAGTAAATTACAAAATAATATAGCAAATAATCATTGTTTTTAATTTATAAAATGTGACTAAATGTTGTCATGTACATACCCTTTTTTTGTAACGTATGAACATAAGCCAAAACACGGTAACTCCATTCTTTTTCATGTGATATACCGAGTTTTTGCTTAGTATTTGGATTTACCGTGTTTTCGTTTAGAAAACATCAAATATACTGGACTTACCGCATATTTGCTTATTTTAAATTTCATTTTAAGATGGGTTTTAATAGGAAATACGCTATTTTTACATCAAAAATCGGCGTAAAACCACTAATTTTACCTATAGTAACAAAAATCTCATTTTTACGAAAAATGGAGTTATCCTGTTTTCGCTTAGCACGGCAGTATAGGCTATATTAGTAGCGTTATTTTTCGGTAAACTGTTTTTTTCTTTTACGAATTTCAAACTGGATTTTGTCAAAAATTAAATTATTATTATTATTTTAATGCGTAAAAAAATAATTATGCATAATATGTATCTAACTTAGGAGGAAACTTACATTAAATTTTCAAGCTTTCTTACCTAGTGTACATTTTTTTATCGCCAATAATAAAAAAAATATAAAATTCCTAACCGTGGTTACCAAATATAACTTATAAGACCATCGCCGCCGTCGATTTACTTTAGGTTTATATAGTTGTTGTTCATTATTCTAGTTGCGTCCAGGGCCGGCACAAGAAGTATTGGCGACCTTACCCCCCCCCTCTATTATATTATTAACTTATAAAATTGCCGCTAAATAACTATAATTAATATTAAAACTTAACTTTTCTAGCTTTAATACCCGGTTTAAAATGCTATCTATTTCGTATCCAATATCCGTCATATTTTAATTTTTAATACTTTTAGATTCTGAGCGGATCTAAAGAATGTATTGATTTTACAATGATGATTTTTTTTTCTATCTGAGGAACATTTTGGGTATTAAAAATGCTCTAATTTTCGATATCAGTATTTTTTCTAATACAAAAATTAAATTAATTATGGTTCTTTTAGGAGGTAAAAATTGAAAATTCTAAGTAGTTTTTGAAAGAGCCAGTTTTAAAAATCGATTTAATTTTTTGGTGTAAATAACTCGGAAGTTAATAAAGGTAGACCTTGGAAATTGTCACCAAATATATTAGCATTTTCAATGAATGGTAATATTTTTGAAATATTTTGACTCTATTTGCCTTGAGAAATTTGTCGAATTAAGTAAACTTTTTAAAATAATTAATAGTTTGACCACACAGCTTGGCTTCGAAGTTCAAACTCTCTCTTCTTTAATTCTTGTACAATTTAGCTCACGAGTTAATAATTTGCAAGTCCTAACATATTATAAATAGCATCAGCAATAGATTTGGAAAACCAAATTGGAAAAATAACTAAATGACCCATTTGCCCTGAATTTTGTAGTGATAATGAGTCATTAATAATATTTGTTAAACATTTTTTTTTTTTAAATCTTTTTAATATAATTATATAAGGATGATACTACTGCTTGATACACTTTCATAACCCATGCATGTACATATAAGAACCTATAATCCATATTTTATACGTAAGTTTAGATTCAATATTTTTAACATTCTTTCAACGACGTGTGTGCAAATGATTTTTAAAGGCATGAAGAAGAATTCCCTGTTGACAAAATGCAAACTTGATAGTCTTTTTATTATATTTCATTGATTTTAGATCACCGTAATGGAATGTATATTTGTGTATATACTCAAACAAATTTGGAAAAATAACTAAATGACGTATTTGCCCTGAATGTTGTAGCGATAATGAGTCATTAATAATATTTTTTAAACATTTTTTTTTTTACAATATTTTTAATTTATTTCTGTAACTATCTTAATTCTAAATCATAAATAGTGAGAAAAACATTATTACAAAAAGCAAAATATATACCTAAAATATTAGCTTACAAAAATAAATTTTAGTAACAATTGTCTTAGTGACTAACCTATTGAGTACGCGGTGCCATATGGGTTGTTGTTTGTTGGTTACACCTACACCGTTAATTGTCTTATTCTATTGATTTATATAATATAATTTATTGTTGATGAATGAATAATGAAAAAAAAATATGGAATAAAATCGGAAACAGTTGCAGCTTATTGGAAAAAAAAGGCGGAAAAATTGCACGGTAAGTAAAAACTGTAAATACTAAAATACATATTTTATTATACATTTATAAATTCAAACAATTAAGTTAAAAATATTGTATCATTTGTATCAAACTATAAACTAAACTATTATGCAATTTATTCTATTTATGATTGAAGTATTATAATTTTAGAATCTGATTGGATTGGAGTGATGAATGTATTGATTTTACAATGATAATATGTAATTTTAGATTCTGAGCGGAGAGATGAATGTATTGAATTTACAATGATGTGTGTTTTTTTTTATTTTACTTTTTTTTTTGTATCTGTCATCACCTTTTAGGACAGTAAAAATGTTTCGATTTTCTTCAACAGTACCTTTTCTGATAAGAAAGTGAATCTAGTTGGTACTTTGGGGAGTCAAAAGTAAAAATTTCCCAGTAGTTTTCAAAAGCGCCGTGAAAAACAAATGAAAAATTAAGGAAAAAACGGGAATTTTTACGTGAACCCGATTTTCGACAAAATCAATTTTGGTTTTTGGTGTAACTCTAAAATAAATAATGGTATATACATTAAACTTTAACTGGACGTTTATATAAGTATTTTTTACACACCATAGCATTTTTAAAATATTTTGATTTATTTTAAGCTGTTTATGGACAATTTCAAAATTCAATTTTTTTTTGTTTTTTTTTCTATAAATATCAATTCATGTTTGTTGGGTAAAAATTCTTGAAAATTTAATAGAAGGCTCCTAATACATTGTTTCAAAGGTAGATGAAAAATAATGAAAATCCGTAGTCACAAAAGTTCAAATTTTGACAAATTACGTAAAAATACGATAATTTGCAATTCATTTTGAGTTAGAAATTCATAAAAATTTATCTTTTTAGATCTAATATTTCAAAACGTAATACAAGATTTCTCATAAGTTTGTTTACTTTTATCAAAAAAAAATATCTAAAAGCAAGTCCAATTAAAATTTTATGAGCGTTTGAAGTTCATATTTTTACAACACGGATATTCACTCGTTTTATCATAAGCGATTTTCTTATTTTCACAATTATTTTTTACAAACATTTTAAATTCAAATTTGGACGAAATTACATATTAAAACCAAGAATAACGATTTTAGTTATTTTGTTGTAATTTAAAAATAGGTACTATTTGTTGATATATGAAAATTTTAGAGTATATTTGTTATATTTTATACATACAATGACATTTCTAAATGCAATATTTTTAAATTGAAAAAATTAATTCAATCTACTGTATTAATTAATCTATAACCTGAAGACTGAGGAGGTTCTTCTTTTCGCAGTGAATTGTCCTAGACACCTAATTTCATATCAGATAATGTACGAATGTACCTGACTTATAATAAATCCTATGATAATAGTGTAAATGAAAATAATGATGGTATTTTTTAAGAATATTTTATGTCAGTTAGCTAATGATTTACACTTCTAGTTTCTACTATTAAACAAATTGAAATGTATTTATTTCTATACAAAAAACAAAATTTTAGAATGTGCGCTAAACACTCATACATCAACAACGGTGTTATAAATAAATAATAATATAATGTCATAATTTAGGTTGAATTTTGTACTATTAAGATTTTTGAACTACGACATTTTTACTTTTTACCCCCATCACCCCAAACCACCATTAGATTCAATATTTTACTAGAAACTATAGTCAAAGTTGTTGTTTGAAGTATTTTAACTGCTCTTAAAGCATCACATACGAAAAAAAACAAATATGGATATGAATTATTATTTATTATGTAAAATATAAAATAACCAATAGATCACAATTTTTACAATTTTTTCTCGAGAGAACATATTATAGTCCGGGGCTATATGGTTAATTACTTTCTAAATTTCTACGGTCCGGCATATTACGATTTGTGTGTTTTTTTTTCCGGATTTCTACGGTCCGGGAATATACGGTTTACGTATTTATCTTTCCGGGAGAATATGGTCCATGAGTATACATTCCGGATTTCTACGGTCCGTGACAATACGGTCCACCAATTTACATTCCCGAATTCTACGGTCCATGACAATACTTTCCGGGATTATACATGCGTCCAGGATTATTAGCAAATAAAATAAAATTTCTCACAAATGATCAAGATGGAAACATGAAATTGAAAAAAATTATAATTAGTACTATCAAGTCCAGGGTCAACTTAGGGTAGCCAATAAAAGTTCGTGTTATTATAGTATGGACCCCGAAAGGTAAAATTTTATAATATGTATTTAATATTTACAAATAATTAAAAAACGTTAATAACTGTTGTATAATAAGTCGATATAATACTCTTTTTACAGATATTTTTGTTGAAAAAATAGAACGTGATACTGAGTTTTGTAAAAATAAAATGGAAACTCAACTTGTTGATTTTTATAAAAATCATTTGTTGAAAGAAATAGTGAACCCTGTGATATTACATTAAAAACAGTTTATGTACTACTATTTACCATAAATTATTATTATTTTTTTTTAGCTATCAGAATAATATTTTTATTTTATAAGTTATATAATATGTATAGGTACCATCGAACTAAGTTTAATAATAATATAAATACACATATAATTAAATTATATCTTATATTAATTTTATGTATATGTATTTTTTTTAAAATTATATGTAAAACATAATACCCAAACAATACACATTTATTTAAATAATAAAATATGCAAGTTGTAATAAGTGATGGTGATTTCGGCAGAAAACTAATCTGAAAGGCCCTACCTGTGCGCTGACAATACCCAATAACAATAATATTTAATCAATTCTGTAGTAATAAATAATAATAGTAAGTTATTTTTATACGCGGTATAATATATTCTGGTATGCGGTGGTCGGTGAGTACTGAGTAGAGCGGGAGTACATGGCAACGTACTCACACGTTTTTAGAACAAATAACGAAATATTTAGTCCTCCGTTTCTGGCGTTTCGGCGGACAAAAATGACTATGGGAATATGGATAACTCGTTGACAACTGAATATTTTCAGATAATTTCTTTTTTAATTGATAAGCAACAATATTCTACAGCCCGCATCGAACTCGGATTTTGTATTTTATTTTAAATAGTAATATAAAATAGCTTATAAAAAAAGCTAAAAATTGTCTTTTTTTTAAAGACTTATAATCAAGTTTGAGATTAAAATATCGAAAAAAGGAGTTCGATGCGGGCTGTAGAATATTCTCCTCTATTAATAAAAAAAAATTCTCAAATTTGGTTAACTCTACAGGGCAGGATCATTATTCCCGTAAACCGTGTTTTTGAGGACAAAATCACATTGGCACCGGGCGCCTTAAAATAATGTTACTGTCTTTGAAATTGATGAGGGCATTGTTTTTGATCAAGAAGTCATTTCCAAGTATGATTGCGCTGTTTAATTTTTTTACTACGTGAACGTCAATATTGAAGTTGTTGTTATTGATTTTTATTTTAATTTTGGTACCTGTCACGCATAGTGGTTTATTATCTGGTACTGATAGCTGTAGTGTACTCGGCGTTATTGTCAATTGTTATTGGTAAGATAATATTATTAAATTGAGCTTCAATCTAAAGAGCATCGGGTGCACAGTTAATTTTATTTAGGCTTCGCGTCACTGAATATATGTAGCGGACGGATGTACAAGATCCAGGCTGAAGTTGAAATCTTGATTTTTCTTCAATCGATCACCTATACATGTTGAGTCAATGCAGGTATACATTTATGTTAATATAACAAAAGTCAACCAACAAATAGGTATAATAATACAATATGAATAATACAAAAAAATACACGAACCTATGGTCCAACGACTCCAACGTGAACAATATTTAAATAATTAATAATATAATATATATATATAGTATAATTATACCTATATATATCAACCCATTGAGCACCCGAACGCAACACAACACTATACCCAAGTAACAATTTTCAAACATAAAAAATCTATATTATAGATTGATAAATATTTCATTTTTAATATTCTTGAGTAACTAATATATATTTTAAATTTAATATATGTATTGTAATATACTTATATACCTATATTTATGAAAAAATTGACTTTAAAATATTTTTAATTCAACTATTATTCAATATTTAACAATGATTAAAAATAAATAAATATCAATGTTAATTAATTGTGTTTTAATAAATATTTAAAAATTATATTTAAAAACTAATCATATAATTCAATAATTGTATATATATTATGTACTATGTAAATAGGCAATGATAACTTTGATGGAGATGATGCTGTAATAAATAAATGTTTAGATTTAAATTAAAATTAATTTGATAATTAGGTATCAAACTTTATATAAATATATATAAAAAACTGAATAATTATAAAATGTTGTATCAAGCAAAACATTAATTTTTTTCGTACGATTCTGTATCACCTATATAGTTTTATGGAAACAGACCTGTCTTAATAAAAAAATATTTAGATAATTGCAAGATGCATCAGTCAAGACATCAAACAATAATCTCAAAGTTGCGAATGATACTGCAGAACATGCAGTAAAGTTAACGTAAGACTTTAATAAAGTTTCAAAAAAACGAATAACAAAAACAATAAACCTCTTATATTACAAGTTGTTACACAAAATCGACGACAGTTCCCAAACAGCTATAAATAAGTTACTTATGTTATAAATGTATTAATTTATATTATACTATACAATATATACACATTGGGTTCTGAATTTGAAATTATTTCAATGTGATTATGAAAAATATTTTTTCTTCTTTTAAACATGTTCGGTTGTAGATGATTAGATATAATATAATATTGAGTGCACACAGAAAACATTGATAGTGAATAATAACATATTAGTTATGAAGCAAGGTTTATAGATTACTATTATAATATGTGAATTGTGAATGGTTATAAATTATGTTTATATAAGTATGAAATAATAATTATTTGCAAGTCGATGACTACTTATATGGATTTTTAGAGATAACATAAACTTTTTTTAAATATCATCATGAGAACGTAATTACAATTTTAGATTCTGAGCGGAGCCATGAATGTATTGAATTTACAATGATGTGTGTTTTTTTTATTTTACTTTTTTTTTTTGTATCTGTCATCACCTTTTAGGACAGTCAAAATGCTTCGATTTTCTTCAACAGTACCTTTTCTGATAAGAAAGTGAATCTAGTTGGTACTTTGGGGAGTCAAAAGTAAAATTTCCCAGTAGTTTTCAAAAGCGCCGTGAAAAACAAATGAAAAATTAAGGAAAATACCGGAATTTTTACGGAAAACCAATTTTCGACAAAATCGATTTCGTTTTTGGTATAACTCTAAAAGAAATACCGTAGATACAAGAAACTTTGACAGAATTTTTATACACCATAACATTTTTAAATAATTTGATTTATCTTGAGCTGTTTACGGAAATTTTCATTTTCCAATTTTTTTAGGTTTTTTTTCTATAGATTTCTATAAAACTTTATTTGTTGGGTAAAAAAATAGAAATTTTAATATAAAGCTCTTAATATATTGTTAGGTACACTAATTTATGAAAAATATTAAAAATCTGTAATCACAAATTTTTTTTATAAGCATTTAAAGTTCAAATATTGACAAAATACGTAAAAATCACGAAAATGTACAAATTATTTTGAGTTAGAAATTCATAAAAAATTTTCTTTTTAAATCTAAGATTTGAAAATGTAACTCATGATTTCTCATAAGTTTGCCTAAGTTTATCAAAAAAAAAAAAATATCTAATACCTAGTCAAATTAAATTTTTATGAGCGTTTGAAGTTTATATTTTTACAACATTGGATATTCACTCGGTTTTGTGTAGCGATTTTCTTATTTTTTTAATTAAAAGTAATTCAAAAATGAATAACTGTAGATACTTATGAATTTCACCGAATGTTTATATTAGCATTTTCTATACACCATACAATTTTTTTAATATTTTGACTCTTTTTGAGCTTTTTACGGACCATTTCAAATTTCAATTTTTTTAGTTTTTTTTTTATATAAATACCAATAAATTTTTATTTTTTGGGCCAAAAATCATGAAAATTTATTACAAGGCTCCTGATATATTGTTACAATAGCAATTGAAAAATATTAAAAATACATGGCCACACATTTTTTTTATAAGCATTTAAAGTTTGAATTTTGTCAAAATTCATCAAAATCTCGAAAATTATCAATCTTTGAAGGTAATTAAACAATTATAAAATGTTCAGTTTTTATAACTAAGGATTGAAAATTCAAAACAAAGATTCTAATAAATATCGATTGAGTTCCTGCCTCCTGGTGACATAACAAAAATACCTAAATTTACTAAATATACGAACATTTAATATTTCTAAATAAAACGGTATATCGTTACTGACTTTTAGTCATTATGGCAGATCTAGTAGGTATCTAATAAATATTATAAAATATTCATCTACTTAATCTTAAATGCCGCTTCCAGTTCAATTGTGTCTTATGTAAAAGTATATATTATAATATTTTTCCAGCATCACTGATAATTTTAGGTTAATAATTAAATAATATGAAGAATATTAATTCAACATACAGCAGCTACCGTATAATAACAATATCAATATAATTCAAAATATCCTAGACTGACATACCGTCTCCTGTCAGAATCGTTTTTCGTATACAATGATATTATATCATTGAATTCAAATTTAATACTATCCATTTTACAGTGACCTACTTGTAACCTACTGTGCAGCGGAGCGACATCCACTTGACCCCTTTTTTTATTATTAAAATAGTAATAAATTAAAGTTTTAAATTTCAAATAAAAATATTTGGGCATGTTTGTAACACGACAAATGTGGATGAGATATTAAAAAAAAACCATTGGTTTGATTTGCATAGGATATTATTTTACATTTAACATAGCGATTTGTCATAATATGTAATAAAAAAATAATATATACTCACCTCTTTTACGTTCATCCGAGGTTAATTCCGCATCTAGATTTCCAATATTATAGAACAACGCATTACGCGATTAAATTACAATTAATACGCGTTCGATATTTTGACTTACCGACAAGACAACGTTATTGTGCTGCGCGAGTACAATTTTGCTAACCGTCTTCACGTATACGCCAAGGCGAGCAACGATTTGTAATAATATACATACATATAAATATTAGGATTGTAGATTAGGTTTTTATTAAAAACAATTTAAATAGGACTAATATATTTTTTAGTATTATTTTAGATAACCACAAAATGTTTATGTAAATATTTAGTGTTAAACAGTTATCATAAAGTATATATTAATAACCCATTTTTAATACAAACAATGAAATAAGCAGCAATAACAAAAAAAATATGGAAAGCATTGTAACAATAGGTAGGCTACATCCGCTAAACGAATTCCAAAAATTCATACTCAGCAATAATGACAGAAGCAACTTCCCATGTGATTACACCGAACAGATGGTAAACATTTTTTCATTACCTACGGATATCGCAATAAGTCACTGCGTTAGTCAATGCCTCACTATGTCGTAGGGGATCGCATTACAATTTAGAAATAAATTTAAAAATGTAGAAAATTTAATAGACCAAGAAAAAAAATTACCGAAATTGCTTATTCGAAAAACGAAAGACCATAGATTCTATACCTAATTACAAAAATAAATATAACGATAAACCAACGTACTATTTTTAGCACATTAACTAATACTAGGCAATTTTGTATAGAAAATAATATTACTTACTACTTTAGCACTACCCAAAATTTGTAATGGACAATATAAAAAAGATTGGCACATTATTTCTACCATGTTTAAGTATTAAGTTCATATTCATCATTTCAAAGAAAAATCTGTTCACAATTACAATTACATTTTATATTATAACCATATATTACACCCCCTCCCCCTCAACGCATAAATTTAATATAACTAATTTAATATTAAATTAGAAATAAATTAAATTTTATAATATATATTACCTATTTTTAATATGTAATTTAGTACCATTTTAGCAAAACCGATAGCCGGGACAGCAGAAATTATTATACTCACTAACAAATTACCGTAATATTATAATACCAATCACTTGTTGGAAAAATATTTAATGTAATAAACTAAATATCTGTATAAAGGTTTATATGTCATATCTATGTTTAATTAACTCTGATATTTCATATATTTTAAGATATAATACATATAATATAACTATATCTGTACAACATATGTATGAATGTATATTAAATTAACACAATATAAAAAAAAAATAGAATGTATTTTCAGCTTAATCAACAAACTCACGAGTCACCATTTCACAACAATCTTCAGAGACAAGAGACGAATTTATAATTTTCAAAGTAGTCAATAAGTATTAAACTGATAAATTATTATAAAAACAACAACGAACAAATTTTCCAAACAAAGACACCATCCAAGCAAAAATTTTAAAAGCGGACATGTATATATAAGAATAAAAATTACGAAACCACAATTCAAGAAAACAAATACAATCAGGAAATTAGGTAATTTATGAAATTAAAGAAAGAGAAGCAGAATAAAATACTACAGACCAATAAATAAACACATACCACAAATGACAAATTATCCAAAGAGGAAAATCATCGAAAGTTTATTGCTATTTTTCGAATGAAAATATTATAATTCAAAATCGAGAACAATCTCAAAGAAGGAATATTTCTACCACAAACAAGCATCGAACAATAGGTTTTTATAACATTATATTCATTTTTTTTATATGTTATAGGCGCATATTAAAGTAGTAGGATTAAATTAACATTTAAGCATAATTTTACAGTCAACGACGCGAATAAGCTGAAACAGTAACCTAGTGATAAAAAAAGTTAGTATTTAATGCAAGAATAAGAAATTCTTCTGTAACAATAGCCTTAAAAAAATGAGAGCATTTTTTAAAAAAAAAAAACAAAGGAGACTGACGTATATTGTAGACAGTCGTCAAAATAACATTAGTAGATGTATATGTAATATAGGGGGGAATATTTTAAGACTGTAAACTATTGACGTAGGTCAGGCCAATGAAGCAAGATGTGCTAAGGTGACAATTATATTTACTATATAACACCGCCGTTCTGCGCGGGCACTAGCAGTCTCGTTGTCGCCGAGTGATTCGGCGATAACGTATAGGTACCTACTACGATCGTACGTGTGAAGCGACGATCTGGATTTGCTAAGTGTGTTATATATGTTTATTTTAAAAGTGTTTCCGACCAGAAAACCCGTGTTACATATTATTTCAAGTCTTCTTCGTTCTTACCTTTTATATTGGAACAGTGCTCAGATAAGCATACCTACCTACACTCTACAGTCAATGAAGTTTATTTAAACTGAATAGCGCTACGGTTTTAAAGTCCTAATAGTCATTTCCAATTTTAAGGAACGGACGTAGAATCGACAAACGCATACCATCGTACCTCTATAAGTTACAAGTGCTAATCTGAATTTATTCTAGAGAGAGTCATTAGCTTAGAGCGTACGAAGGTAAGGCGTATTGTTGGTTTACCGCGTATAATCTAATACGGGTGATACACTGATACCACAGTACGCTCGCTGTACAGTGTACAGTGTACACAGTAATACTATAACATAATAAATAAGCTGATCACACAACTACTATAATATTGTATATAGGCGAATAACTATGGACGTGATCTATATACCATATACGTTTATACAGACATACAGTTATACACTATAACCAGTGTTAGAGAAGTTTATTATTTTGGGTAATTAAATTACAATACTAATTACTTATCAAAATTGTAAATAAAGAATTTTTCAGTTACTTTTTTTCATTTTGTCAAGCTACATTACTTTTGAGTTTAAAAAGTAACTCAATTACAATAGAAGTTACTCTTTAGATTCTGAACAGAGCGATGAATGTGTTGATTTTCCAATGATGTGTGTTTTTTTTTAAATTTTTTTTTTTATTTTTGTGTCTATCATCGCCTTTTAGGACAATAAAAATGCTTCGATTTTCTTCAAATAGAAACTTTTCTGATAGGAAAGGGAATCTAGTTGGTACTTTGGGGGGTCAAAAGTAAAAATTTCAAAGTAGTTTTCATGAGCGCCGTGAAAAACAAATGAAAAATTAGGAAAAAACGGGGTCAAGTGGATGTCGCTCCGCTGTACAGTAGGTTACAAGGGGGTCACTGTATAATGGATGGTATTAAATTTGAATTCAATGATATAATATCATTGTATACGAAAAACGATTCTGAGCGGAGACGGTATGTCAGTCTAGGATATTTTAAATTATGTATATTGATATTGTTATTATACGGTAGCTGGTAAGTTGAATTAATATTATTCATATTATTTAATTATTAACCTCATATTATAATATATACTTTTACATAGACACAATTCAATTGGAAACGTCATAAAAGATTAAGTAGATAAATATTTGATAATATTTAGTAGAAAATAATATATTTGTAAAAAATAACTGTGTTTATATATTTTTTAGATTTTTTGATTACAGTATGTAATATTTATTAGAATCTTTGTTTTAAATTTTCAATCCTTAGTTATAAAAACTGAACATTTTGTAATTGTTAAATTACAATGATTGATAATTTTCGAGATTTTGATGAATTTTATCAAAATTAATGTAAATTAATTAATTAAATGTTAATAAAAAAAAATTGTGCCAATGTATTTTTCAATTACTATTGTAATAATATATAAGGAGCCTTATATTAAATTTTCAGACTTTTCGACCCAACAAATAAAATTTTATTGACATTTATAAAAAAAATGTTAATGAGTAGTAAATACTGAGCTGTCGAACATAAAATAACTAACTTAGCATTATCAAGTTTGTTAAAAATCATGAGAATTAATCATGACTGTTTTCATCAATTTTCAAGTGATGCCCGATCATTATTAAAAACAAGTGTGAGTAATAAACCTTTGCAAATTTAAACTATGAGTTCTGGTAATTTTCATTATTTCGGATTATTTAATGGCTGGAAGCAACTATTGGAAAAAATATATTTTCCGATAATACTATTATATTACATTTAGAAATCGATGGGTTGCCTTCAACTAAGTCTACAAATAGTTAGTTTTGGTCAATTCTGTGTTGTATAAGGAATTTAACCTGGCCATGTTTATTTTTAGTGGGTTTTTATTGGCACATAGAAAAGCCAACAGATAGTCATATTTATTTATTGGATTTAATGAAAGAATTAAAAGAATTATGTATTCATGGCATTGATCTACCATTAGGTATTAAACAAATTAAATTTGAAGCAATTAGCTGTGATGTTACAGCTAAGAGTTTTGTTTTAAAAACCAAAGAGCACACAGGTTTTTCATCTTGCTCCAGATGCAAAACTGTTGGAGTATTTTTAGAGAGAAAGGTTTGTTCTCCTGTTATTAGTTTTAATAAATGCACTCACACAGAATTTCTAAACCGGACAGATTAAGATTACCAAATATCTGATTGTATTTCTGTTTTATCTGAAATTCCAGATTTAAACATGGTAAACAGCTTTCCATTTGACTACATGCATTTGGTTTGTCTTGGGGACGTGAAAAAAATATTTTGTTATGGTTAGGTTCCATAAAAAACTCCATTATCAGGTCGTATACAAAGTAGAAGTATCAAGTTATTATCAACAAGATTATTACATCTTAAAATAGATTTCACTTGTGATTTTGCTCGTGTCCCAAGAGGTCCAAATGAAGTTTTGAGGTGGAAGGCCACAAAGTTCAGGTCATTTATATTGTATACTGGGCCAGTAGTTCTACAGTCTGTAATACATACATATTACATATCTACAAGTGTTCTACGAAGTCCTGCATATGAACATCTTTTACATTTCATTAACAAACTTTTAAGCTATTACATACAAAAATTTGGTGAAATTTATAGAGAAGAATTTTTATCACACGATGTTCATGGGCTTCTTCATCTTTGTGATGACTATTCTAAATTTGGGCCCCTCAATAATTATTCTTGTTTTCCATATGAAAATTGTATAAAATATTTAAAAAAAAATAGTAAGAAGTAATGCTAAACCTTTACATCAAGTAATTAAACGGTATGAAGAATTTACTTTGTAAGGTAAACTTGCAATTAATGATGTTCAAAATAAAGAAGATGTCTTTAAACATTTACACTTTGATGGTCCTTTAAATGATAGCTGTACATCTCCACAATATAAAATTGTTTGTAAAACAAATTTAATAATAAAAATAAGATCAACGGCTGATTGTTTTATTGGATTTTATGATGATAGTAAACATTTTATTATGAAAGTAGAAAATATTTGTTATCATCCTGAGAGTAGTCAAAATGTATTTTTGGGACGTCTTTTCAATAAAATTGAACCTTTCTACGCTAAGCCGATTAATAATTTCAAGTTAGGCATTGCTATTGTTTCAAATTTGTCGAATAGTTATAGTAAATGTAACAATGATAGAACCAATTTAAAAAAAATACACGGTGCTTCATACAAATAATGAAATAAACTATAAAATTGCTTTTCCTATATTACATTCTAACAAATAACTAAATGTTTGTATCAAAATGATATGTTAAATATAAACTGTTTCTTTATTGTATATTATGACGTAGCATAAAATCATAAAATGATATTTTTGTGTTAAAATAAATTTTACATACCTATTTTATTTTATAACTTGCTACCTTGTATATATTTTAGATAATAAAGTGTTATTCTGAGGAAAACAAATTAGTATATTTTATTAATAATTTATTTTGTTTTATTAGAGTTGACATGGACTCAGTGTTATTTTCAATTGTGTGCTTTATTGATGACAACACCGTAGAATGTGTCCCATAGAGTTGGATAAGAAATTAAACTTGTGCTTGACTATTGAAGCATACTGCAAATGTACGGAAAATGATAGAAAAAAATTATAGACCAAACAAAAATGAATTTGTCTTTTATAAAGTTAGAGAGTTGTGTTCTAACATAAGTAAGTTAAAATTACATTATTTGTTTAAAACTGTCTATACTTAAAATAATAATAAAAAAAAAGTTATAGACTATACCTAGTGTATTTAGAAACTATATTACCCTTAGAAAGTTATTAGATCATGAATCAGTAATACAAAATAGTTAAATAATATGTATAAGATAAAATAATGTATCATTATTTTTAACATAACTCGCATTTAATTGATTACTATAGAAACCATAGCAGAAACAAAATCTAAAGCTAAGGTAGCTCAATTTACTTTTGATGTATCAGATGATAATAGGTATAGCAAAAAAAAAAAGTTTAAAAAAAATCCACCAAGTTCTACAGATTGTCCTCTATATTCAGGTAAGTATGTACATATATCTTAAAACAGATGTATTTGACACCCAATTTTTCCCACTTTGTTTGGAACAAAGATTAAATCGGACTGCAGTTTTAATACATTCGAAATATTGTGTCCAACACGTCACAAATGTCGTCGACACACGTTTGACGCGTCAACGCGTTACGCACCAATTCGAAATTATCGCTATCTTCAGGTGTGATAGTTTGTAACACACGTTGGGTGAGATAATGCGTGCAAATAACGCCGTACGTAACGGTATTTAACTCGCATTCTACAAGTTCGTCGTGTGGCGATGATCACCATAATGTTAGTTGGAATTAACGACATTCTGGCAAAATTAATATTTCGGTCGTAAAAACGTGCTTGGGGACCCGAAATCTCGTCAAAATGTCGACTATTTCCTGTTGTAATTTAGGACCGGTAAACAAACAGTTATTTAATGACGGGCCGCGGCTACTTTGCGCGGAAGAGTCGAACACGACGCGTATTTTGTCGCCCGACGATACACCGCGTGATGAGGAATAAAATAACGTCCCGGGGACGTTGCGACGGATATATGACCTAGCGATATATATTCCGACATGAACTGGACCTATAATGTTTTTAACAGAAGGCTAGTAGCTAATTTAGATTCGAGCACGTCAAAACGTCGCACCGCGATTCAAACTGCCAAAACCATTTCATTAATCCTTCAATGGAGACAGTCATAGCGACCGGCATCGATTAATATGTGTGGGTCTGTCTTTATCCACCGAAATTTTCCGACCGTCCATTATGGACGCGTATACATCGCTGCCTAATAATATATCAACCAGGGAAGTGATATCGAATGACGGGTCGGCCAGCGTAAGATTAGAGTACTTATCTTTAATGCCCTATGGTAACGTTGTTCGGAGCAAGTCACTCGCCATGGCAGCAACACCCACACATTTATGGAAAATACAGGTTCTGACGAAAACCGATGCTGTACTCAACGTGGCCTTGAACATTTTAATAATAAATAAAAGCACTTTATTTTTATGTTGTTATAATATGCATTTCTTACCGTGCTTCATCACACATTATATTGAATGTTCCTGGTCCTACTTCTTCTATAATTGAATCTCCAACACTATTTGCACATATATTAATGATTTCATCTTGTATATGTTGACTAGTGTAATTAGAACCTTTGCTAAATATTTCAGAAAACTTGACTAATGTGCTTGGAGAATAAAATCATTTGTACTGTTATTAATTTATTAATTTTTTTTTATTCTTGAAGTTTATGATTAGTAAATGGATAAAATATGTCAATTGATCATACATCAAATAACACTATAAATAATAATAATAATAATATAAAATAAATTGCTGAACTGGCCAAATCAACTACTTACAGTAAATAAGTACAAACATGCAATGTGGGGTTAACTATAGATGTTTAAACATAAAAAAAAAAATCTAGTTAAATAAAAATTACCTACTGTACAAAGCAGAATTTAAAGAATGCTTATGACATGCATTTAATGAAATCAGAAGGTAATATATTATGTAGTTTTGTTTTTGAACAAAATATGTATAACCTAAGGTAATAAGTATTAAATATGATTGTGTTTAATGCTATTTTAAAATACTAAATTAAACTCGATTAGAACAAATGTAAATAAATACTATAATGTTTTGTACACAATTTAAGATTAATAATAAATTAAATGGTTTAATCTAATGTTATAAATTATAATACATATAACTGATCTTGATTTATCTTTTTCTTGATTTCTATTACCTTGACTCCTAACAGAGTCATCGATATTAGCCGAGTTTTTATTGTTTGGATGATTAAAATTATTCAATATACAGTTTGATCTTATTACTGATTTTGGCCCAGGTATATCATTTAACATAATAATTTGATTATCTGAAGCTGATGGTGTAGAATTATTTTTAACAATGTCACATTTAGTAGAAGTGTTAACATTTCTTTCTATAACACTTACAGTTTTTGCAATATGTTTAGGTTTATTTTATTTTGGTGGATTACATTTTAAACGTTTATATTTTGGTTCTATCTCTTTATTATCAAAACTTTCATCAATATTATTTTCATCAGAATCGGCCAATAGTATTTCTTTATTATTTGAAGATGTATAGACTTTAGTTTTACTCTCAGTCCATGTGCCATCCTTTAATAAAATAATCTTTTCACTTTCTTTGCTTAAATTTGAACTTTGAAGTATTGTTAAAAAAAAATCATCAATAACAATGTTTTCAAATTTAACTTGTTCCTTACATAGTGGGCATGCCCATGTTTGCTTTTGTTAATTTATCTGTAAGAATTGGATTGCATCAAAACACTGCAAATGTTTACATTCTTCAACTCTTGCCGGCAATTTCATCCTTTGTGTGGTTAATGGATCTTTAAAAGTAACAGATAAATAGTCTACTCCCATACCGTCGTTATTTTCCATGGCATTTTTAATGATTTCTTTAGTCACATTAGAGCTACGTCTTTTCTTAAGCTTTTCAATCAGATCTTCAGATGTTAATTTTTCGGACAAAAAAACACCAGCCACATAAGTATGTGGATAAATTGACCAAGTGATTTTTAATGTGTTTTGTTCATATTTATTAAAATTGATTTGTTCAGTTATATTTATAGGGACATCGTACCTCCACGGATTTTCGTCTTCTATTTGGCCGATTAATTTAGGTACCTTACAATCAACATTATTTAAAGAAACATGAATATTACAAGGTAAATGTCCATCCACAATTTTTGTAAGTCCAACTTGTTCCAATCTAAAAATTATTTGAATTTTATGTTCTTTTCTTTCAGAATTCCATGATTGATTAATATAATCGGGAACATTTTCTATCTCATGATAGAGCTTAGTCAAGTTGAAAATATTGATATCATTCCCTTTGCAATGAAAAGGATTTGTTAATGAATGTATTGTCCTAAAGAATGGTAAATTATGTGCAAAATGTATAGTTGGAATAAATGTTTTAGAAATATGTTGATATTTTTGTAAAAGTTCCTGTATCTTCAGAGATGGTGTCAGATTTCTTGATAAATGGACTTGTAAAATTTTTTGTTCCAAATTTTGCATTAATTTTGTACGAGGACCAGTTAAATTGCTTAAAATCCGTTTCATAACAATGTGTTTGTCACCAAAAGAGTTGATGTCACAATCACTCAAAATTCCTTGTAGTTCAACCGGTTCTAAATGGAACGCCAACTTATAAACATAATCAATATCCATCTAAAACCAAAAAATAATAACAAATTATAATAGAACAAGTAGTAACTGAAGATAGGATAAGAGAAACAATTTGTTATGCATTAATAGTTCAAATTATTACTTCATGTACATAGATACATTGTTTATTATATAGTTAATTTTATTTAATTCTATACCAATTTGTAATAATGTATTGTACTAGTCGTGGCCGACCATTTTCACAAAATGCCTTAAGAAACTTTTCCCATATCAATATTTTTCCTGAACGGTTTCACCCCCCCCCCCCTAAAAAAAAAAAACAAAACATTTGCTACCATTTGTTTCATATCAACTTGTTGTTTTTGGAACTCTTGGAGATGATTTGGATGGTATTTTACTATAATACAAACTGCAAATAGTTGTGCCATCACTCATTCATGTTGTTATATTTATGTGAGCTATACAGAGTTGTTTGGTATTGATTCTCATGGTCTGGTAGAAACTGAGGATAAACAGAACTTCTTCCAAAGTTAATGTTTACCGGAGTCTTATACTTATTTTATATCTACTAACACATGACAACTACTATAATAGTCATGTTTAAACATATTTTGAACAATCCTTAGATGTTGACATTGTTTTTGTATTCGTTTAAGTTTCAATAATATACAATATTATGTACAGAATAATTTTATCTAATAATTATGTCTAAAACAATAACAATAGTTAACAAAAAAATAATAGGTATTTGAAATTTAAAATATGTACCAATGGTTATGTTATTCTATTTGGTAAAAATTGTTTTTGGACAACACCATTTGGAAATTTAAACTCCACAAATAATAAGATATATTAATATTCATTTATCGATATAAGTACTTACTAGGTACATTGCTTATGTCGTATATTGTAGATAGTTGCCGATTTAATATAATTTAATACATATAATATGGGTGGACAATAATTTAGAAATTTATAGGTCAGGCTTGGGAAGCAATATGTGCTGAGGCGACACAAAAAAATGATATATAAGACCGCCATACGCGCATGCACGAGCAGTCGCGTTGTCGTCGAGTATATTGACGAGAACGTAGGTACGACGAGCGTGCGTGTAATCGCCAATCGTTGTATGGACTAAGTATTTACAATTTTGATTTTAGTAATTTATTTATGTTCGTTTTGTGTCAAATAAAAGTGTTTCCGACCAGAAAAATCATATGTTTTGTTTGAGTAGCCACGCAATTCTACGTACTCCTTAAATCCGATCTGTAACCGGTTGATTTATGGTCGTTGACGATTTAAGGTTTAAACGATGAAAAGTAGTCCTACGTTAATTGTATTCTTTCAATCCGATCTGTAACCGGTTAATTTATGGTCGTTGAAGATTGAAAGTCTAAGGCATACTCCCATACTTCACACTATGCGTTTTAGACGCAAGCGAACGCGCGTATTTAAATCGCATGAACGCAACACAAAAATAGATTGCCGCGAATGAATTAATGCTTTCACACTACGGGAAAAAACGTGCGGTCGATCGCGTTCGATCGCGTCCGATCGGATTTGTTTAATTTCGTGCGTTCAAACGCACCCGCAATCTAAAATTAAATAATACTTTACCCCGACATCATTCACACTATGCGATTAAACGCATGCGTTTCTCCAGTCAAGTTATAAAATATTTAAATTTTGACCATGTTTGACATGGATAAATTCATTTTTGAAGTTCAAGCAGAAGAGGCGATCTGGAATAAAGGTAAGTAATGTTATTTTAAATATAACTACTTGTATACGTAGCTGGTTAAGTACTATAGTCATAGGCGCAATTTCAACTTTTGACTTGGGGGGGGGGCTGAATATATTAAAGGCAAGCAGACCATTGCAATATAGCATATTAAAATTGTATGTCCTAGGTTTTTTGGGGGGCTACAGCTAAGTTTGGGGGGGGGGCTATATGGTGTGCCTATGAGTTTATAGCATGACAACTATAATATGAAACTCGATAATTCCTATATTACCTACTTAGAAGTTAGCCAAAATGGGCATAAAAAGTTTGGGGGGTTGGAATTTGGAAAATATCTTCGATACTTAGATAATATGTATCCTAATATCTTAGCTGCAAATTCATCTTGTATGTATCTTAGTATGACAACCATAGGCATGCGCATGGGGGCATGGTGGGGTTTTTTAAAATAATAACTATAACTATATTAAATAATAAATATTATAATTAATTTTCTATAGTTTGTAATCCAAAGTTATTATTTTTGGTTCATTAGTTCCGGGTTGTCAAGATAACAGTATTTGTGGACACAAATATAACATCATCCATTTTTTTTTAAAGATACTGTGTCGCCTCTAATCACCACTCACAGATTTTTATATGGTACCTCCCCTCCACCTGCGTTTAAACTCTGCACATGCTTTTGCATATGATTACAAATATGGTAAGCATCAAGTATTTTGTATTGTAATACATTCTTAAAATAACGTTTATTTCAAAAAAAAAATGTTTCATTGAAAGATAGGTAGGGGAGAGTGGGGCAGATTTGAATGAAATTTACATTTAATTTTTTTGATAAATTTTGTATTTGATAATTACAATCTGTAGTCTAGAATTCTAGATGGTTGTGAATACTATTTGACTCGTAACAACCTTATATATTAAATAACAAATTTAATTTATAATTATAAAGTAAAGTATATTTTTATTCAAAAGTTAGGGTACTTTTGAACGTGCAGGGGATAGATTTGAATAATTGAATATGTGTCGTTACATTAGTCATTAAATATATTACTAGGCAACAGTATTTTGAATAGGTATACTTAATTCTAAACTTATGATTTTGGAGATTATAGGAGTGAATAGGAATTGAACTTGGTACTCATTAATAAATAATTATATTTAAGTACCTATCTATAGGTACCTAAATACTTCTTAGTAAATATATTTTTTTTTTAACATGTGGCCAAAAATTGCAATCGGTTGTTTGTGATTCAACATCAATTAATTAATCGACGTCTAGAGTGCCAACCGTAACCAGTTAATTTATGGTCTTTTGGTTACTCAAGTGTCGATAGAGGTATATCACTGAAAAGTGCATATACGACACTTAGTTTATTTATAACAATATGTATACTTTTAAAATTTATTAAATTCTTCCCATAGTAAATTTGTTAACATGTTAAACTATAGGTACTATTTAGGGCAAATTCAGAACTTAACCTTATATTATCGGATAACTCCTTATAAATAGTGAACAAACTAATAAACACAATAATGACCAGAAAAATTAATATTGTGTAACAATTAATAAAAAAAAAACTACTAATTAGTATGGTACGTTAATTTTTTAACATGCCTACCAAACACCAACTAAATATAGTTGAATGATTTTAAAAACAACATATTATTTAAGTACCTAGTTCTAAGAAGTTTAGTAGTTAGTGTGTAAGAAGATTAAATAATAGATAGCTATGTTCTACAATATTTCTAAGATAATCGCTTCAATAAAAACTATTTTTATAGTCACTAGTTGATGGTATTACGTTATAACAATAATATAATAAAATAAATACTTACACAGCTTAGAACATTATCACTTAACGATCCCTCCATGGCTTTAAATTAAACAATTGTTCTTAGTTCGATAAACCTAATCACACAGCGCTGTAAAAAATAATGGACAGATATTACAATTAAACTTAAATATTTAACCCTTGTTACTAGTTACTCTAATTATTTTTTGGCAATTACAGGTTGTTCATAATAAATTATTTGTATCACATGAGTGTATAATAATATCATCTATCGGTATATTAACATTTGTTATGAATAAAGTAACAAATATACTTTTATTTATATTTAAAGTTTTTGTTCAGATAATCTCTTAAATACTTTGTTTACTTGAACAGTAGCTATACGTATCAAAATATCACTGGCAAAAAGTAGACACATATCATTTGCGTATGAAACAACTGTACCGTCTATATTAATATAACATATTATGTCATTTATATAAAAAATTAAAAGTACTGGTCCTAGGACACTGACTTGAGGGACCCCCTCTATGTAATATCGTATTCATCACTAAAAATACTATAGATCGATTCCGTCTGTTTTCTGTTTTTTAAATAACTTTTGAACCACTCCAAACTTTTATTTTTTTATTCCTAGACCTGGTAGGATGTTAATAAGTTTATTGTGGTCAACTGTATCAAAAGCTTTTGCTAAGTTCAAAAAAATATCTAAGAATTTTTGATTGTTTACTAGATTATTGTTCATAAATTTAGTTGCCTCATAGAGTGCTCCTGTAGTACTCTTTTCTGGTCTGAAACCAAATTGATAATTAGGTATCAAATCATTTGTTTATAGACATAAAATAAGCTTGTTTTTAACTTTTTTTTGTAATATTTTAGAAAAATTACTGAGTTATTAAATTAGATTTTAATTTGATATAATCTCTCTGTTTTCAGATTTATACAGTGGTTTTACAATCGATAATTTATCGTATAGAAAATAAAGAGAACGGCGGATTTCTACAATTTTCAGGGTAACGCTGTTCGAACACGCTTTGGCGCTTTACGCAACTCACAAATACAATAAATTGACAAAAAAGGTAAGTCTTACATTAAAATGTAATTGTATTAAAATATTGTATAAAATATAACTTGCCCTAATTACTAACATCCCATAAATGATTAGTTCGTCTAAATTATTTTTCGGTTACTATGTTTGCGTTTTGCGTCACGGTAATTGACCCCACTACCAGCATGTACATGGGGAAAGTATATGAAATATTTTAAGTTACGTAACCTACAATGGTTAGGAATTTGGGCGAGGGATAAATATCATGCTGCATAGTTAATAATAAATAGTTTATCATAAAAACTGTTCTCTATAAGTGGTGATAATGATTTGACAAAGGTTTTGATTTGTTTACATTTTTGAGAATTACATGGCTTGAATAGATAGAGCGGCATCTAGATTTTTATGACCTGTGATATCACGTTCATCGATTATGTTTATCTATAAGGCTATAAAATATATATTATATTATGGTGTTTCCTCGACAGTGGCACACTCAGATGTGTACACCAATGGTACTCGAACTGATTTATCTAGTCATACTTTGTGCGTCCACTGCGGTTATTAGAAACATTTCAAATGCCGAACGCCTTAAACTTCATCTCGCTATTATGTTACGGCTAATGGGGCGGTGTGTGGTGTGTCATATCATTTTTAAATTTATAATGATTAGTAATTATTAACAATAACACGTATCTGTTTTGTATGTTTACAGCTCGAAGTTCAGATAGCGATAAAAAATATTATCATGCAATAATACCACGGAAGCAGCTTTAAGAAATATAAATATTACCTAACGATATTATGTGATGAAATTAAACAATACAATACTAATTATGTTACTATCGACACTGCAGAATAGTTGCAATAATTAACTGTGTTGACACGTCAGCTGATGATGGATAATCCGTATCCGTTAACGTGGTTCCGGATAATGACGATAGCAGTTCTAACGTATTACTACGGACCAGTTACAGCAGACGCATTTCCAACTGTCTGTGCCTGACGATGACCCGCGGACACTATTGACTGCCCCAGGTTCAGCAGGCCAAATGAACGCTTTGCGAATCGAAGAGTGTAGACAAGTGATACTGGGTACTTGTTGCTGATGAAAGTAAAACGTAGTTTTTCCACTCGCCTGTGAGCCATCCATGCTGGACAGCGAACCGTCCTCGCCGAAAAGGATAGCGAGTCACGTAAGTACTAGTAAAGTGATTCTGTTAGATAAATTCTGAACTTCTCAAAAACAATAAACGTTTTAAATATTTTAGATTCTATGCGGAGCGCGATTAATGTAATGAAATTATAATGATGCATATTAAATTTTTAAGGTATTTTATTTAAGTCCTAAGAAATTATTTAGAGAAGTTAATTTGCGTTGATTAATAATTTTGAGAGTGGATTTTGATAGCAATTGTATCTTGCTTGTACTTTCAAACTGGGTCAAAGGCAAAAAAATTCTTAATACTTTTCAAAACAATCAGGAAATACGAAAAAAAAGGCAGGTAAAAGGATGTCGCTCTGCTGAACAGTAGGTTACAAATGATTCAGTGTAATGGGTAGTATTAAATTCGAATATCATTGGGTAAGAAAAACGATTCTGAGAGGAGATGGTTTGTCAGTCTAGAATATTTCATATTACATTAATATTGTTATTTCTTATTACCAACTAGTAACTTGAACTAATATTATAAAATTAAAAAAAAAAATAAGTAAAATTGTTATTCTTGGTTTTTTAATATATAATTTCGTCCAAATTTGAATTTAAAATAACTATTTAAAAAACTGTGTTTTATATTTTTGAGACTTTTTGGTCACAGAATAACCAACTTACGTGGAATCTTAATTTAAATTTTAAATTCTTAGCTATAACACATTTTCTACAATTTTTATTACTAAATATTTTTAAATTTTAAACTTGATAAATGTTGTCAACATCTGAACTTTAAATGCTTGTAGAAAAAATAGGCCAATGCATTTTTAGTATTTTTCATCAGCTGTTGTGACAATATATCAGAAACCTGGTATTAAATTTTAACGCTTTTTGACCCAATTAATAAAATTTGATTGATATTTATAGAAAAAAAAAATAAAAAACTAAAATTGAAAATGTCGGTAAATAACTTAAAACGACTCACAATATTTAAAAAATGTTTTTAAGTATAGGAGTTGATATATATACATATAGTCCAAATTTCAAATATCTACAGTTATTCGTTTTCTAGTTATTAGCATCAAATGATTTGTTATTGAGTTCAAATTTAACACAACCATTATAGTGACTTACTCAATAACGAGGTCCACTCTAAACCAATTATAAAGTAGAGCGGTTACCCACTTCCCCAGTTTTAATGCTTCAGTGATTTGGTCACGACAAAACTATATAAGGTATTGAAAACAATTTTTTTTATAGGTAGTTACATCATGGTCGCGCAGGAGTTAGAAAATAGTTTTGCTTTGTCGGACACGTCGATTTTGTGGACATCGAGACTACTTTATTTATGACGTCGTCCAACCAGCACTAGGCATCGTACGTTTTATGTTCAAGTCATGGCTGAAGTCAGTAAACACGTTCGAAACACGACATTCATTCATTCATTGAAATCATGAATGGCTAGCTGTCGAGAGGAAAGACTACATATATTTTGATGAACGACCGGTTTCCAGCGATCTTATTTACGTTCTTCGATTAACAAGGCGTTCGTTAGGCCTGAAGAATCTGGGGCAGAGAGTGGTGGAGTGGTGCTCTTCGTCATCCGGTACAAACATCCGAATGATTTAGATATATACTTTACCTGTACTTTTTTTTTTTTTTAATTTACAACTTAATAAAATAAATCTAAATAATTTATATTTAATGATAATTAAATCAAAAAAAATTTCCTGATAATTAAATTGCAAACTTTCAAAGCATTCCTACATAATAATAATTATGTAATTGTATGGGTGCCCTTAAAGTGAAGTGATAGTATTAGATATATTGGTGTCACACCAATTATATTAAATATTACATTCAATTATAGACTTCAATTGCATATGTTATATATTGTATTATGTAAATATCTTAGTTAGATAAATAATTAGTAAGTTGAAAATTCTATGACATATTTTAAATTAAAGTGCCCCACAAAATAATGTAAGCTTTTGGACTTCAGCACAACGTATGTTTACTTATGGTTCTTCAGCATGTGATGGTGCATATAATATTCATATTAGTGTGTTAATGGTAACTAATAAATAATAATCAAGTATTTAATTCAAATTATATTTAGTTTAAACAAAGTTGTTATTCTACAAATTGAATACAGATACATAAATTAATTATTGTCCATTTCAATTTCCAAAATCTATTTGTTTGTCTTAATTTATTAAACATTAGGCTTAAAGTTAATCTGAAAGATCATTGTATTAAACATAATTATAGAACTAAATTTAAGAAAAATTGTAATGTAAATGCTCTTATTTGTTCTACCGTTTTTGACTCAAAAAGTTCAATATCTACCTATAACGACATTTATTTTGTTTAAGCAAATATGATAATGAAATTGATAATGTCATTAGTTAAAGACATTATAAAAACTATTACATTATTACATTATAAAAAATGATATACTGCGTCCTACGTATACTTAATTTAAGAACATTCATTATTTTACTTTTATTGTTTTTAGTATATATAAATTTATGTTTATAATTACTACTTTTATTATTATTATTATTATAACTGTTTACTTCTAGATACTTATACTCGACCCATATCTGTGTACAAGCTTTACTTTTTGAATAGGTTTTGTATCTATTTTATTTCTAATTTTTTTTAAATATGTTTTTATAAGAAATAAAAATATAATTATTATTATTTATTAGTGTTGGCCAACTATATCGATATTGTGAGTATATTTCTAATAATTTTGATATCGATATCTAAAAGTAATTATTGAAAAATCGCGATATCGGGGTGACTAATTTGAGTAAACCGTATATTAAAAAATTTAAAATGTTTCTTAAAAAATATTCCACATATTTGTATATGAATTGATTTTTGGACGGCACTGAAAAATCATAGTCAACAAAATAATTTATAATTGATAATTAATTTACACTCATTATATATTAATATAATATGTATTCTATACTTTTAATATGCTTTCAATAAAATAAATTATATAAAATGTAACTTGATGTTGTGATGAAGCGATTTAAAAAAATTGAATACGATATCGATACTTAAAAATATATCGTTGGCCAACACTATTAGTTATAATTGTTTTTTAAGTATATTCAAATATTGATATATTTTGTTAATATCATAATTTATAATGTCATACATTTGTGAAATAATTATAGACACATACTAGCAGACATCGCTAATTTTGTTACTGTTCAAAAGTCCATGGAAAAAATTTTGTTTGTCACCATAGTTAATATAACAAGATTCCAACTAAAAAAGGAGGTTTATATTAGAATAATAATCATGCATTGTTACTAAGAGGACGTTACACCGACATCTGTTGTCTCCTTAACAAGTGCGTAAAATTGCAAATTGTAAGCTCATTAAAACACGTTTAGGCCTGTTAGTTTAAAAATTAGAATGAATTTACCTCTTATAAAATTTAAAGGTAAGATTATTATCCAGGCAATCTCATGGTCTTTTTACTATATATTATTTTTAACGCGGGTAATGAGTATTTTAAAATTGTAAGTTGTATGTACATCTTAAAATACTCATAACTCGTTTTAAAGTTAAAATATAATGAAAAATACCATAATAATAATTTTACCCTTAAATTGTGTCAGAGATGAATTAACTCTAATTTTTAAACTAACGGAGCTACATGTGTTCTGCTAAGTGTTCAATTTGCTAGAATTTGCACTTTTGAAACGAAGACAACAAATAACGACGTAACGTCCTATATTAACTAAAATTGTTATGGATAATTTTAATGCAAATATTTTTAAAATGAATAAATTTACACTACTAAATATTTGAATTTCAAGCAATCCTATTCAAAACACCCCACAAGGGTTGAATTAACTGTTGTACGGAGTGCGCCGCAGCAATGAGGTGATTTTTCCGATAGAAATACTTTGTTTTTCAGCTTTTTCCCGAACCACTACGGTGGTTAGGATTGATGATTAAAATATTATTTTATTTCGATGGATTATGTTTTGATATAGTATTATAATAACTAAAAATAATTATATAGACATTTTGAAGGTAATTTATATGAATTTGTATAAAATGAGTAATTGAATCTGGCAAAAGAAAATAAATGGATATTTAATTATTTACATTAGAAACATGTCCCCAAATTTATTATTTGTATATCTTTAATTGTCGTGGCGTACTAATGCATAGGTTCAAATAACATACAAAATGTCAATATAAATATTTTTTGGGAATTTGATGTGGGGGGGGGGCTGTTGCATGGATGTGGATATATGATGTATACAAACTTGACAATACTTCAGTATCCTATATTTTACGGGGTGATTTGTGAATTGAATTCACGCTAGAATGTTGAGACTTTGCATTTTTTATGTAATACTATTAAATCTAATATAATACAATTGTGAATTGTGAAATTAATAATGACTTAAATAAAAGTACTCAAATCATACCATATCAAACTGCGGGAGGGCTGTGAATGGTGGGTCAGACCTGGGGCTTCGCACACCCACGGCAACAATAAAAATAAAAATATGACGGATTTGTACATTCAGAAAAAGTTCTTATAAAAATTATTTTGTAGGTACGTATTGTAAAATTACCCAATTTATTTAGGATTACAATAATATTTAACCAGCATTTATATATTAATGCTAACTAGCTACTATAGTCAATATATTATTTTATTTACCTACTCTTAACGATACCTACTCTTAAATCGAAATTAAACAGCCCTTTAACCAGCATCCATATAATAGAATTATAATAAATATTATACCGAACAATGACGATGCACCTACGCATCTACACACACCCCCCTCACAATGTGGCATTAGCGCTATTGTATTAATGCATTCTATATTTTCGCTAGCGTTTTGGTTGACCCCCACTCAGATATGATATACTATACGGAGGTAAACAATATAAATTATCAATAATTTTATAATATTCGATTCATTTAATATTATATCAAGCTGTAGGTATTAATAATTTGCTATATATTATTCAGTTAGAAATAGTCATATTATAATATGAGTTTTTGTCGACGGAAAAATTTTGTTTGTCACGATAGTTAATATAACAAAATTCCAACTAAAAAAGGAGGGCGGTAAGTGGATGTCACTCTGTTGTAATATCATTGTATACGAGCGAAGACGGTCAATCAGCCTAATAGTATAATAATAGTTTTATAATAGTTTTACTAATATTTAAAGATATTGTTTTGAATAAAATAGTTTATTTACCTATTCAAGAGGAAAATTGTTTAATTTTTTTGATCCTTGGCTATAAAAGTTGAACATTTAAAAATGTATAAATTTTTAACATCAAAATCATTTTTATATTTTAAATTTGATTAATTTTTGTCAAAATTCGAACTTTAAATTATAATAAAAAAAAAAATTGTACCTATGTATTTTTAATATTTTTCAACTAGCATTGTAACAATATATCAAGAACCTTGTATTCAATTTTCATGCAACCTGAACCAATGAATAAAATTCTATTGATATATATAGAAAAATAAATTAAAAAAAATTGAAAATTGAAAATGTCCATATATAGTTCAAAACTATTTTATCCTGTATAAAAAATGCTAATATTAATACCCATTTCATGAATGTACCGTCATTTTTTTTTTTAGTTACATCAAGAACCAAAATTAATTTTTTTGAAAACCAATTTTGCGTACAAATTCCCGTTTTTCCTTAATTTTTCTTTAGTATTTCCCTGCGCCTTTGAAAACTATTGGGAATTTAAGATTTTGACCCCCCAAATGCACCTCCTAGAATCACTTTCCCGTCGAACAAAATACTGTTGAAGAAAATCGAAGCACTTGGACTGTACTAAACTGTGATGAGAGATACAAAAAAAATAAATATAAAAAATAAAAAAAAACATCACTGTAAAATCAATATATTCGTCGCCCCGCTCAGAATCTAAAATATAAAAGATAGTTACAAAAATAAAATAAATGTTTTTTATATATTTAATATTATTATGTAGGTATAATATAATCGGACACACCTTGCAGAAGAAAAAAGTTTTGTAAGAGTCCAAAACTATTTGGTACTTTTAAATAAATTAAACCACCAATATAAATATTAGATAAATTATAATATTTTACATAAATATCGTTTATAAAGTTGTAAATCATAATATTTTTCATTTATACAAATGAGTTTTATATTTGAAAAATAGATACTATTTATTAAAGTATTTTAAAAAGAATAATACATCCAAAAAATTACTATAACTCTAGCCTCAAGGTAGGTATATTAATTAACTAACACTTATTTGAATAATGTTTTAACTAGAATAAATTTAAATAATTTAACAGGAAAAATAAGTGTACCTACATTTTTTCTTAAACTGCATAAAATGTAATTTCATTGTTCAAGTCTGATTTTAAAATCATTTATCATCTGAACATAAATATGTTTTTAGGCTGGATACAAGGTTTTTGTTTCTGACTGATTTTTCATAAGGTTTTAGTTGTCATGGTTACTTAATAACAAAAACATGGATTGTACGTAATGATTTTTAGCTTTGTTTCATGTTTGTGTGATCACAATTATGTAGTATATAGTTAAGTAAGTATATGAAAAGTCAGAAAGATGGTCAATGGTGGACTATCACCACCACTAATGACGGTTATAATAAAAGTGCTTATAATATTTTTGTTTCTTTTTTATGTAAGTACGTTTGAAGTGGTCGGCGTATGCGAAAAAGTGGCACCCAAAGGATTTGGGTCAGAAACATTTTTAGTATGCGCAAATTTACAAGAGATTTTTTTTCATGTGAAGTCTTATGTTTCCTAGCACATCATTTTTTTTTGTTTTATTTTTTACGACAGTTTGGGTGTGTTTTGGGTAGAGTAACCCGGAGCCCAATTTTTTAATTTTTTTAAGGATACTTTTTAGTATGTTTTGGGTGGAGTAGCCCGTAGCACAGTTGTGTATACACTGATTTTGAAGTTTTTCGTGAGTATATTCGTGTTATGGTGCCTCAGCCTTAGCACGGTTTGTTTTGTGCATGTTTATTTGGGTAATTAACCCTTGGAATAATTTTCGTGGGTATGAATTTGTTGTATTTGCATGTGAGCGGGAAGACGATGTTCTGCGTTTCTATATGTGTGTGTGTATGTGTTATATACAAATAGTATTTTGGATTTACTTTTACGTCGGTATTGAGTATGTAAATACGATATTATGGGTTTGATATGCGTGTATGTGAATACGATATTTTGACATGGCTTGTATTATATTTACGTGATATTTTTACTTGAAGCACATATTAACGACGATTCATTGGTTGAGATTCGTTACCCGCGCACGCGCCAGTATACTCGTTACATATTTATCACTAGTTATCACTCATGAAGTTCCATGAAGAATGCAGTTATTAGCATAAATATGCGACGAGTGTACTGGCGCGTGCGCGGGTAACGAATCTCAACAAGCGACTCGACGCTTATAATATGTGCTTCAAATATCAGGAAATGACTCCATCGATATAGTTTATATGATTTAAGCTCGCATAGTTGAATATATTCAACTTTTTGGCCTGTGATTACAGTTATGTGCAGAAAAGTGATAACTAAAACAAAAGTTATACAATTATACAATTAAGCGGGCCCAGTAGCATAATTTCTAGAATTTTTTGACGGGGGGGGGTGGGGAGATACAAAAATAATTCAACTCTCATGTGAGTAAATGCACAAATCACACAAAGAGGTTAACTCAAAATACGTTTGTGACTGTATAAACTAAAATATGTATAATATTATAATAAGTTCTAACAAATATAAGGATCAAATTTTTAACCATCCGGGATGATCCACTGTTTGGCCACCCCTGGACCCTTGATCTTTGTGTTTAGTGAATACTTCAATAGTTGCCGTACCTATTGTGTTTTCGTGGCGGCACGTCTTGGCGTCGAAATGTCGCCACCGCGGGTCTACAAGTGACCACCTGCAGTCTGCAGATCAGTATGCTAGTATACGTAGGTAGCAATATAAAATATATAATAACACCCATTTATACACATACCTAAGACATACCTGTATTGTACTTATATATAATATATACCTAATTCATATTATACCTTTTACGATTGTCAATAGAGACGATGTGAAATATGTATATCGTGTATTCCACGTTTTTGTATAAAAATGATGGGTAGGTACTAGGTAGGTACCAACATATTTTATACGGTGGATGTAAACTTCGCCACTATAGTAGTTTTCAGTGGCCCTCGACGGTGGTGCGACTGGTGAACATTTTGACGAAGAGGCTCAAAATATGTGTCAAACAAAGCACGGCAAATTTAGAAAAATTACTCATTTGCATAATATATAACTACTCTTGTTGTTGACCGGACAATGATGAAAACTACTGTTTATCAGAAATATCATCACTAGTCACGCTACTGTCGAGGGCTACTTTTTCTGAAAACTACTATAGTACCTACCTTTTTTTAGTGTTCACTCTAGCAGGAAAAAAATACAGGTAAAATAAGGTTCATGCAAGTTCCGCCAGTGAAGAAAATCAAGTACCTATTAAGTTGTAAATTGCTTTATGTTTTTAAATACCTATGAAATATTTTCGACAAATAACAACTTAGAATTATTTATATTTCCATAATCCAATCAATAATTGCATTTGGTATTGAGATATGGGGGGGGGAGGGTGCCTATGAAATCCACTTGAGTAAATTAAAAACCAACTATGAATAAAATGAGTTGATTTCAAAAGTTCCTATTCTTATTTGTACTAAATTTATTTATAAAGAATTAAATGTGTTTAACTATTAAGTTTTAAACGTAAAATGTGATGGTAAATACATTTTAACCATAATTATAATACCAGATTTAAAAAAAATATAAATACGTTAGTTTCAAATTGTAAAAACAAATCGGAGTTAAAAGTTGCTGAATTCGTGCAATTTCACTTTGTAGCTGTAACGATTGTCGTTATTGACATCGTACATTACTCCCTATACGTTGAGCACGGCTAGTATGCTGAGTATTAAGAATGGCGTATGTCGAAATATACAAATTACATGCTGACATAGGGTTTATTTTACACGTCGCGGTAATGACGGGTAATGAATGGGAGCGTGGTGTATCGTGTATGTGTTAGTTTAGTATAACTGGGCAGTAGTCCGTCAGTGGCAGTACCGGGCGCAGGTGGGAGTCGATTCGGACAAACTGACAAAAGCCTGAAGAGGACTCCGAGGACCCAATGGATATCGGCACCCACGACTCACCATAGCCCGATCGGTAATTCTCGTTTATATTATAAGATTTACATTATAAGAACCTAACGATGTTATTAATAATAACTGATTCATATATGTATATACGTTGTGTACTTTGCTTTACATAAGGTAACCCTGATCCCTAGTAATAATATCACTCACCGAGGTCGAGTCCCGGAGACCTCGTGAAAATAAACAGAACGACACACGTCGTGAAACCCCTCAGAGCGATAGGTGGAGAAGGGACGTTTACATAGACAAATGGATATAAATATTAACCAGTTCACTAATTATAAGCCTTTTAAATATTCTATAATGAGGAATATTTATGTAGTATTCATTCTCCGAATGATAATGTATATATAATATTATTTTAATTACGTATTTATAGATATTGTTTATGTAACTATTTTATGAACTCACCCCTTAAATACAAGCATTAGCTTAAAGATGGTGTGCAAACAATTATAAATTATGTTATAACATTAAAGTATTATTTTAACTGTTCGTTTTTTTTAAAATATATATATTATATTATATTGTATTCTATCATTGTATACAATTTACATAACTAATATATAATTATTTTAAAAAAAAATCATAATTTTAAAATAATAATCGTCCGTATTAAATAAATCTTGAGCGTAATATGCCAAAAAAAATTAACAAAACTTAAAAATAAAAATAATAATAAATTGTCAGAACAAATCATACAAATTGTAATGTGTAGGTAACGTGCGTATTATATAAAAAAAATCATAAACCCTAGAAAATAATTGTAATAATCATGAAATACTTAGGTATGTTGTACCTACCTATGTAGTAGGTAGTGAGTTTACAATCGCCCCTTTTATACGACATATACGACAATCGCATTACAATACAATACACAGCGGCGGTCCCGACGTGCACCCTCGCCGACGACAACCCTACTCACGAAACGTGTAAAGAAGTAGTAAGTGTAAGATTATTTAGGTCGAACAGATTGAGTCGAATTTCTTACATTCAAGAGGGAAAAACACGTTTATGTGAACGGACTGCGGTCCACGGTAACAATATAATATAATATTATTTGGTAGTTATTGTAATTAAATATTTGTTGAACCATTATGCATATTGCATAATATATAAAAAATGTTAAGATTAAAACTATTAAATAGGTTAAGAAAATAATTATATGTTATAGGTAAAATTTAAAAACAAATCATACAATATTCAATAAGCTATAAGTAACAACGTATATTCAGTTGGAACGTGCATTCAGTCAAATTAGGTTAAAATAACAATTAGTTTAATTTTAAGCATAGTAAATAAGTAAATGTAAATAGGTTAATATCGACTTAATATCGATATTGTCGATAGTGTTTCGATAGGAAATTGTATATGTAAAGAATATGTGAAAACGGAGAGCATATTTATAAAAAGGACGGGGAAGTGGAAGTCGTTCTGCTGTACAGTAGGTTACGAGCGGGTCACTGTATTATAGATAGTATTGAATTCGAATTCAATGATATAATATCATTGTATACTAAAACCGATTCTGAGCTGGGACCGGGTTGTCAGTGTGGATTTTATTTTATATTAATATTGTTATTTCATATCATTGATACGGTAGCCGGTAAGTTGAATTAATATTATACAATTGCAACAAAATAACTACAAAATCTTTATTCTTGGTTATTCAGTATGTAATTTCATCCAAATTTGATCATAAAACAACCATAAAAAAAAACTGTGCGTTTATATTTTTGAGATTTTTTAGTCACAGAATAACCTACTTACGTGGAACTTTGTTTTAAATTTTCAATCTTTAGCTATAAAAAATGAAAATTTTATCAATTTTTAACTACAAAATTATTTTGAATTTTAAAATTTGATAAGCGATACTACAATGTTGTCAAAAATCGAACTTTAAATGATTATAAAAAAAACATTTTTGATTATAAATGGTTGCTATTGGTTATAGTAGAAATAATAATAAGTAGAAATTAGTATTTTATTTGTTTATTGGTTGCCATTATTTAATCGAGCAGATCAAGCATGCATACAATCGAATTTTAGCACATTGCATAGATACTTAATGCACCCAGAGTTACATCCAAAAGGAGTTGAACAATCACAATTTTTAGAGTTGACATTTTTACGGGCAATGAAATGTGCAGGATTATTATAATAAATTAGAAGAAATATGGCATATACATTTTATATACAAATATATTTATTAAAAATATAAATCTTTGGCCTGGACAACTTTATATAAATATATCATTATTCATTATCTGTGCTCATATTTTTACTTTTGAGTTCTTATAAATGTCTTTCTTCTTTACACACTTTTAAATTACAATTTTTACATTTTAATTCATAATGCATATTGATTATAATATTTTATAAAAAAAATTAACCCCCCCCCCTCCCATTCAAAATTCCTGAGCATTCCTCTGTAGTGTGAGCGATCCTTTATGTGAATTAAACAAATATAGTATAAACACCCTCCAAGTCTCAAAAGTCGAGGAATCTATTAATGTAACTTTTATTGAAAACGGTCCAGTAGTTTTTGAGTCTATTAAAGTCTATTTGAGTTCGAATGCGAATAAACCATCATTAACTTTTAACTGAATAACTTGAAATTGAAAAAATGTAATATATAGCGATATGTTATAGATGAATAACCCAGTTCACGGTCAAAGTTGCGTCGGTGTACCTGGCTTAGTGAATTAATTCGACCGAGATGGACAATTCACCTATGTATACCAAATCAGTCAAATCAATCACATAGTTACGATAGATCTCGGATAATAACTATACATATTTTAATACATTTGTATTTCAAATATCCTTAAAAATATAGACTGACAGTCGACGGACCAAATCTGTTAAAAATCGTTCTTTGTATGGAATTTGCATATTTATATAGTTATGCGTATTTAATCATTGAATTCACCACATCTGTATTATAGTAGGGAACACAAGTAACGAGGAGTCACGTTTGACACCAACAAACTTATAAATTTAGTTACAGCAGTTCAACTTTTTTCGATTATAAAATATAAATCTCAAATCCGCGTTTTTATAAAATTTGAAATTACGAAAAAAAAACAACAATTTTAAACAAGTCAGCCATTAAATATGTTTATAAATATAAACATGTAAAATTCATAATAATATAATACATAATGTAGTCGTTAAAAAAAATGTAGTCTCATGATTTGTAAATAAAAAAAAATATTATTTTCATTGAGTTTCTAAAATAATATATTATGTGGATTGGTAATATAGATCACACTATGCCAGGTTACCTAACTATGGAAGTATTCCAACTAGTCCATGACATTTTATAAAATTCGATGTTTCTAGGTATAAATAAAAATATTATAAAAAATTATTAATGCAGTTTTGAATGACCAAAACAAACTAGCGACTATCGTGGAACTATGCTGTACTTTAAACACACACGAACATAGTCATAAATTCGATTAGTGATCAAAGATAACATTATATGATATAATATAACAGATATTATATTATAGATACTTTTTATTCTATATTTTATCAAAATGAAAAGGTATATTATATTACGGTGAATACTAGTTGCGGTCAAAATCAAAAGTTACGTAGGTACTAGTTGCGGTCACTCGACAAAAAAGTTATATACTGATTGCGGTCACTTATAACATAATATAGGCTTCATATGTAGTTATATATTATGCTATTTTATTTACAAAAAAGTTTTAATCAACATTTCCCTTCCCATTTATATCGAAAAGATAACAAACTTAGGACTGTTTACACTCTTATTTATTGTGTACGTATGATTAAAATTGTTGGTACTTGGTTTTATGTTTAAATTAAGTGGTTAAACCTATGTCAAATATAATAATAATAAACATTTGTGGGTACAAATTTGAAAGAAATCGACTTCACATACTCAAGTCGATTAATTTCACCTTCTTCATAATATCGTATTTGTTGCGCTAGAAATTTACTTTCTCAGTCAAAATCTTATTTTTTCGAATCGTTTTAGAACAATTCATTTTTAAATAATTATTAGGTTGAATTTCATTTAAAATCGACATGACCGCAATTAACATATTATTACCTACAATCGGCGCGACCGCAACTGTTGTATCTGGTTATCTGAAAAATAGTCAATGACCGCAACTAGTATGCAGCCTTATATTATGCCTACGGTCCTCAGTATATATATAAATATCGAATGTGGCCCGCAAAAGGTTAAGCAGTGGGCACACATGTGGCCTATACAATACACATTCAAAACATTTTACATTGTGTGTGTGTGTGTGTGTGTGTGTGTGTGTGTGTGTGTGCAAAGAATCGAACATAATATAGTACGTGTATTATGTAAATAATTGTCGTTGAAGAAGAAATAATAATATTATGAGTATTTATGAGACTTAAATATAATAATGTACGAAACCCAATAATAGTAATAAAAAAAATGCTTATTAAATTATATATGAAACACTAAAATTCTATATGGACAAAGATAATCGTGTCAAAACCCCAAAGATACCTGTTACCAGAGTTAAACAATTATTATTTATTTATTAATTCTTCATTTTATTATTGATTTTTATTTGTATTCATTATTTACATTTTCATGATTATTCCTTACTTATACATTATTCTCTATAATCATATAAATAATGAATTGAAATCCCAGATGTATCCTATTCAACAACAACCATAAATGCAAATAAAGAATCCTGGGGGGTTAAGCCTCCTATTTTATATAATTATATTTAATACGCAAAAACATTTTTTTTTTTTGGTAAAAAATATATTGTAAAAAAATTCTACTTATATTTAAGTAGAAATGTAGGTATTATATAATATGTTTAAATATGTTTTGAATATATATTTTTACAAGTAAAATTATTATTTATTATCAGTGTAATTGAAATTGTAATTGTAAGTATAACTCACAATAAATAGTAAATTAATAGTATAAAGTACTATAAGCTCACGCGATTTACGGGGCACGTGGCTTATTCTACTCAGCCGGATACACCCAATAAGTGTATTTTGAGAGTGGAAAGATAATCAATTATTGATTATCAATCACAATTATAATATTATAACTACAAATTGTTAATGTTATATTGTTGCTATAATTTATTATTAAATCATTTTTAATTGTTTTTAGACTATTAGAGTGTTAAATTGTGTAAAATTTACTTAAAAATTGTTTTACTAATATATCGGAATATATACCAAGATTACAATAAAAACGCTAAAAGTGGTACATTTCCATGATAAATTAATTTCTTACTTATGGCACACTTCAAGCCAAACAGATGTTTATGATAAAAATATTTTTCATGATTTTAATGAATACAATTATTCTGAATAGTTTTATTCGTAAATAAAATAATTATTCAGAATAATTGTTTTTTATTAATTCTGTACTAATTCAGAATAAAAAAATGTATACTTTATTCATAATAATAATCAGATAATCACACTTATTTTTTAATCATTATTTTGATTTGATTTTGCCCAACTCTGGTTCACACAACTAAAAATTTGGGAACCGCTTAATAAGAGTGGCACATTGTACAATCTATACATAATATACCATCTCAGAATTCCAGATAAAATCGTCTGTGGCTTGGGTCCAAGATCCCTTACGAATATCGAAGGGTGAAGTTTTCACAGAAACAACGATATTATTTTCCCTGTGCTCAAGACACGTTTTATAACATCGTTTCTTTGTACTCGAAACAATATTATACCTACCCATTGTTACAATAGGACACGCACCGTGACGAATTCTTTCCGATGTTCGGACTCTTCGTTTTTCGTGTACGACGTTTATCGCTCGCACACAACACACACAACACACGCACACACACACACACACACACACACACACACACCCGACACATATAAATACTTACACATGCGTTTAAGTATAATTTATTATCCACTCATTCAATTTGTGTTTAAGATTTAAGGTTTGACAGCACACATTATTATATAACATTAAAATATATTATTATTGTGTCCTCAACAGAGAATGTACATGCTCGCAGCTGCAAGGGTATATGTAGAGGTACATTATATATTATTATGTATAGATACATATCTCAACAAAAACACTACGTGTAAAAAAAAATTGCTAACAAAAAAAAAGGTGGGCAAGTGGGTGTCGCTCTGCTGTACAGTAGGTTAAAAGTGGGTCACTGCAATGGATGGTGTTAAATTTGAATTAAATGATATAATATCATTGTGTACGAAAAACCATTCTGAGCAAAGACGTAGGTCAGCCATAGGTCTGCCTATGATATATTACTATAAGTATGCTTGATGATATTATTGTGAATAAGGTTATTTATTTATCTATTTACGTGAACCTTGTTTTCAAATTTCAATCCTTAGCTATAAAAGTTGAACATTTAATACATTTTTAACTACTAAAATTATTATTACATTTTATACATTTTGTCAAAATTCGAACTTCAAACGCTCAAAAATTTTAATTTGACTTTCTTGTAGACATTTATTTTTGATAAAAGTAGACAATTTTATGAGGAATCTTATATTACATTTTCAAATATTAGATTAAAAAAAAAATTTTATAAATTTCTAACTCAAAATAATATTATGTAAATTTTCGTTATTTTTACGTATTTTGTTAATACTTGAACTTTAAATGCTTATAAAAAAAAATGTGACAATGGATTTTTAATATTTTTCATCTGCATTTGATACAATAGATTAGAAGGCTTCTATTTAATTTTCAAGTTTTTTTACCCAACAAATATAATTGAATTGACATTTGTAGAAAATAAAACTAAAAATATTAGAAACTGAATATGTCTGTAAACATTTCAAAATAAGTCAAAATATTTTGTAAATTTTATAGTATATAGAAAATGCTAATATAAATAATCAGTGAAAATTTTATGAATATACTGCCATTTGTTTTAGAGTTACAGCAAAAACCAAAACCGATTTTGCGTAAAAATTCCCGTTTTTCCTTAATTTTTATTTTTATTTTTCCCTGCGCTTTTGAAAACTATTGGGAAATTTTACCTCCCGAATGGACCAACTAGATTCACTTTCCCTTCGAACAAGATACTGTTAAAGAAAATCGAATCATTATTTCAACTACTTATCGTGTACACAGACACACAAAAAAAAAAAACATCGTTGTACAATCAATACATTTATTGCTCTGCTCATCAGAATCCAAAAAGTACTATATAGTCAAAGCCGGTTCAAACTCCGAAACAAAAAAAGTTATCAGTTTCAAACAAGTCAAAATCATAAATGTCCACTCAAACGTTCATTCTGGGATTTCAAATGAAGACAAAGTTACCATTTTTTTCTGAACCAGAAGTAAAATGAAATATAATTTGTAGGTATATAATTGTATTTTAATTCACTTACAGAAATGTGTATTTATTAGAAGAAAAATAACACAGACACAATTTGTGAAGCAGATTTACCAGTTGCTTCAGATCAAAACAATAAATATAAATTTGTATTTCTGTGAAAATCGAAAAGTGTATACACGATACAAGGGTAATCGATAAAAAATACCTAGAAAAACATACATTTATAACAAAAAATTTAAAAAAAATTAATTAATAGGCATGTTTTCGTACCTAACCAAATGTAACCTGGTTACTATATATTATATTTTATAAGCAAGTCGTTATCGTGGTTTTGGTTAAATTTTTGGTAATAACTTTTGGTTTTAGGTAACTGATAATTTGTTACCATCAAAATTAAATGTTCATGATGTTTGGTTATTGATAATATACAAAATAAATCTACCGATTATATATTTACTAGAATCTCTAATAACCACAAACACATCGTTTTCGTGAGTCTTTGGCCAATACCAAAATCATATAAATACTCTGATTAAAAATATAAACAAGTTAAACGTGAAAACACGCCTAATCGAAGTTGAATCGAAGTACGAATTTTATGTATGAGACGATTTTCAATATTTTATTTTCAATGTCCAGTAATTATCTCTAAAACTCGTGATATTTTACTTTTTGAATTTGAATTTGAATTATAGAGTTTAATTATTCAAATATCGAAAATTTACTTTTTTACAGGCACAGATTAACTAATCTTGAACAATATTGATTATTGGTGTTTTTCCTCTCAAGCCGCCCAATAAACTATATTGTTTGTTACAAAAATTAATTTTCATAGCATTTTTCTATACTATTGATATATTTTGATATCCCTTAATATTTTTTTTAATTTCATAATCAATTAATACATTTTTAATTTTCAAATTTATAATTTTAATTCAAAATTATGTATTTTTTTCCCGGGTTTCGGATACAAGTTATGAAGGTTATATGTTTTTTCTTTTATTCTATTTAATTGTTAACTTAACAATATGAACTTAAATTTATCACCAATAATAATTTCAGCTGACTTTGAGCTATTCATTCTGTACTTCTAGTTTTTTCCAAACGCAATAAAAAAAGGGTATCATCGATTCACGCTTAGAATCACCATTATAAAAACACAGTCCACCCAGGGATTGAGGTTATAGTTTCGGTCGCGTCCACTTACCGCGGTAGTAACTACTATTATATTTCATTCCGGCAGAGTTGACGACGACGATCGAGGTGTAGGCAGCGAAACGAAATCCAGGTGGGCAACAGTGCTACAACACTGGTCGTCGTGATTGGGTCTTCTACGAGCGTGTCGTAGCGCGGTCAGTCGTAGTTTTTAAAAATACATTTTTATTCTGCTTTCGTAATCACTTTGAGCGTCATCTTTATTTAAATAATATAGCCTTTTCATTATAAGATCGTTACGTTTTTTTGTTTTTTTGTTTTTCAATTTTTTATTTTATAATAATGCACTCGTTCAGTTGATCCTTGCCGCCAATAACGTTTGACACAAACGCTTAAGTGTATAAGATCGCCGCCGCTGTCACAAACGGAACCAGCCATGTATCCGGTCGGCCAATGTGAGTATAAGGAATAGGACAAGCTTTGTGTGCGGATTGATCAACAGAGCTATAGAGGCAATGTCGAATGGATTTTATTTGCAGAATAATATTGCGTTGACGAGAGTAGTCTCGTAGTGTCTGGGAACCTCCTTCTTCATCTCGATAAAATTATATATTTTCTCTATTGCATTTATTATTGTAAATACTATTACAATTTCATATTTTAATTATCTATTCAATTATAATATAATTTTTTGTTTTATGTAAAATTGCCTGAATAATAACAATAATAATAATTGTCTGAATATTCTAGTCCCTGCGCCATCTGATGCACCTGGAGAAATGGGCGTTCTTCAATCTCGGGCTCTTGAATTGCAACCACAACTTGTTGACGTACCAGGTAAACTTTTATATAATAATTTAAAATTGTTATTGTTTGTTTTTTATATCATAGTTTTTTTTTGTTTATTTATGATCTGTTTGTCATTAAAAGTTCTTTGTTATTAATTAACAGTATTCAATTATCCATGCCGACCAAATTTTGGACGAAAAGGTCGACCAATTGTTCTCCGTGCTAATCATTTTCAAGTATCAATACCACGTGGTTATGTACATCATTATGATATCAGTATTAATCCAGATAAATGTCCTCGAAAAGTCAATCGTCAAATTATTGAAATTATGATTCATGCGTACAGTAAACTTTTTGGTAATCTTCGTCCTGCATTTGATGGTCGCAAAAACTTATATACAAGGGATCCTTTGCCTATTGGAAACGATCAACTGGAATTAGAAGTAGGTTTTTCTTTTAAATTATATTATAATAACAATTAATTTTATTCATTTATATTTCAGGTTACATTTCCCGGTGAACGAAAAGACAGAGTATTCCGTGTTAATATTAAATGGGTAGCTCAAGTATCATTATTTGCTTTGGAAGAAGCATTAGAAGGCCGCACAAGACAAATACCATATGGTGCTATTTTGGTTAGTTCATCTTATTCTACTTACTTTTAATTAATAATGTTTATTATTTATTTTAATTTCCATTTTTTTTTTATATATACCTAGGCTTTAGATGTAGTCATGCGACATATTCCATCAATGACTTACACACCAGTAGGCCAGTCATTTTTTTCTTCACCTGTAGGATGCCATCCATTAGGTGGTGGTAGAGAAGTTTGGCTTGGTTTTCACCAGTCAATCCAGCCTTCTAAATGGAAAATGATGCTTAATATCAATGGTAATTTATTAAAATAAGATTACCTTTTCTTCATTGACATATTTCTTTTTTTAGTGTCAGCATCAGCTTTTTACAAAGCACAACTCGTGATCAAATTCATGTGTGAAGTGTTGGATATTAAAGATATTGATGAACAACAAAAACCATTAACAGATTCACAAAGAATTAAATTTAAAAAAGAAATTAAAGGTCTTAAAATAGAGATTACACATTGTGGAGAAATGCGAAGGAAATATAGAGTTGGTAATGTTACAAGAAGACCAGCTCAAATGCAAACGTAAGCAATTAATCTCAAAACTTATTTATATTATAATATATTCTTTGAAACAACTTTTAGTTTTCCACTACAATTGGAAAATGGTCTGACAGCAGAATGCACAGTAGCTAAATATTTCTTAGACAAATATAAGATGAAATTACGTTATCCACATTTACCATGTCTTCAAGTTGGAGAAGAACATAAACATACATATCTTCCTTTAGAGGTATGTTTATTTGAATGATTAATATATTTTGAATACATTGTAATAGTATTTAATAACCTAAGAAAATAAAACTTATAATTCACCTAACCTAACTAATACTGATCTGCTTTACTAATTTTTCAACTTTATACAGTATAATAGTGTTAGGCATGTACCTGTTATTTTAATTGTTTTAAATATAAATTATCCAGGAACAACTATACAATTAGTTAAGAACATTATTGAATTCTACATACAATGATACAACTTATTTATTTTATTTATGTCTTGTTTAATTTGTGAAATATGTGTTTGATAAAACAATTGTTGTATATTAATAAACTTATGTATTATAATAGTGTAAACTTTTTTTATTAGGTCTGTAACCTAGTTATGGGTCAACGGTGTACTAAAAAATTAACTGATATGCAAACATCAACCATGATTAAGACAACTGCAATAAATGCTCCTGATCGTGAACAAGATATTAATTCCTTAGTTCGTCGAGCTGATTTTAATAATGATTCATATGTACAAGAATTTGGTCTTACTATATCAAACAGCATGGTAGAAATGCATGGTCGTGTTTTACCACCACCAAAATTACAATATGGAGGACAAACTTCACCTGATCAGGTATAAAAATATATCCAGATTTTTTTCCACTATACACATTTTGTTACGCTTAGAAATTTAATTAGAATCCATCTTTAAAAAAAATATTTGTTAATTGGTACTTGTTTAATTTTATAAATTATGTTGATTATAGAGAGGATTAAATGTCCAACAAACTAACCTACAAGTATTGCCAAATTATGGAGTTTGGGATATGAGAGGCAAACAGTTCTTTGTAGGTGTCCAAATTCATTATTGGGCAATAGCTTGTTTTGCACCACAGAAAATTGTGCGAGAAGATTCTTTAAGGTAACTAAATAACTCAATTTATAGTAATTTTGATTGTTAATATATACTGTACATTATTTATTTTATAGAAATTTTACAACACAACTCCAATTAATAAGCAGCAATGCTGGCATGCCATTAATTGGTCAACCATGTTTTTGTGAGTAAAAAATATCTAACTAATATAATTTTGTCTGACTAAGATTTTTTTTAATAGGTAAATATGCCACAGGGTCTGACCAAGTAGAACAAATTTTTAATTTTTTAAAAAAAAAATTTGAAAATTTACAACTTGTAATTATTGTTTTACCAGGGAAAACTCCAATATATGGTATTGTCATTATTATTTTGTTAAGGATTTGTAATGCTTCCAATTTATTGTTTCAAATGTAAAAATAAAACATGTTTTATTAATTGTTTTAATTAGCTGAAGTCAAAAGAATTGGAGACACTGTTCTAGGAATGGCTACACAATGCGTTCAAGCAAAAACTGTTAATAAACCGTCACCTCAAACATTATCCAATTTATGTTTAAAGATCAATGTGAAATTGGGTGGTATCAATAGCATTCTTGTACCAAGTATCAGACCTAAAGTACATAAACTAATAAAAACGATGTGTCTCTTATTAATAGTTAATTTATATCCTCTAGGTATTCAAAGAACCATTGATATTTTTGGGTGCTGATGTAACTCACCCACATTCAAGCGATGATAAAACACCATCCATTGCAGCAGTAGTGGGATCTATGGATGCACATCCCAGTCGTTATGCCGCTATTGCACGTATCCAACAACACAGACAAGAAATCATTCAAGAACTTAGTTCTATGGTCAGGTATGTTGCACATCTGCTCATTCAACTCTCTCAGGTTAAGCGCCAATCCAAAAAATTGAGTTTTGAAAATAGTGCCATGTAGGGTCAATTTACCTGTAGATGTGACTTGTAAATAGCGCCACTTAGGGTGTTAAAGCCTGTCATGCAATACTTGTCTTTGTCACCAAAACATAGGGTCTCCAAAACCTTCATTTTACATGTTTTCTTATGGAATTCAAATAGAGCGTGGCCTGCAAGACAAGTTTGTACAATGATTCATTGAAATACCCTGGCGTTTTAATTATATGGCCAAATGTATAAATAGAAAATATTTGAAAAATGTTTAACGGTATTGATTTGTAATCGCATGATTATTTTGTTTGTTTTAATAATAATAATAATCTTTGTTACTGTGATATAATAAGTGGTATACCTATTGTAATATTACAATACAACACAGTCAGTTGATAACACTAAAAATGCAATAAAGGATCTATTGACTGTATTTCTTCTCGCTGAAATATAAAAAGTTTTTTAGACAAACCTACTGAATTTGATGAGAATCATTTCAATAAGTCGTATGAAAGGTCAATAGATCCTACCTGGCGCTTACCTGTTAATAAAATCATATTGTTAATCATCATATTTAATTTTAGGGAACACCTAATAATGTTTTACAAGAGTACTGGAGGTTATAAACCTCAAAGAATTATATTATACCGTGGTGGAGTATCTGAGGGACAGCTTCCTAAGGTATGTATAATAGATACTAGAGTTGCATTTTTATTTTTTTTGACAAGGAGTTGGCTTTAGTATTATGCTTTAGCTGTATGTTTTAAAACTACTAGCATCTTGAATAATTAAGTTTACTCAAGTGCTCAAAATATATATAATATGTATATATATTAAAGTATAAGAAACCCAATTAATAAGTAATATAGGTAAAAAAAAAAATATTTAGATGATGTCAGTGCAATATTTGTTATCTCTCTCAGAACCCACGTGCAGGTGCAACATAAATGAAATGCATTCACGTAAAATCGTTTTTTTTTATGATTTTTGAGTAATCCTAAAATCACACATCACAAAAAGAAGATAATATTTTTGAGGGTTTAACAAATTAGCTTTATATTTTATTATGATTTGGTTTTGTATACGAGTTTCAAAATAAAATAAAAATTTGTATATTTTAGACAACTTATACCCTCAAAAATCTATAGGTTTTTTTGATGAGTGAGTTTCCTCTAAGACTAGTCAAATACATAAAACAAAAATGATTTTAGTAAATGTGTTTTGCCAATGCTGCGCTTGAGCCAGAGAAAGAAAATAAATAGTGCCTTAACATAGAAGTTTCATAATCACATTTTTTAAAAATATTTTTCTATTATTATTTATTTTTAAATATTACATAGCTTTTTATTTATTTTTTGATGTTTTTTCTGTTAACTATTTCCTATTGTCATAGGTCTTACAACATGAACTTATGGCTATTCGAGAGGCATGCATAAAGTTGGAAGGTGATTACAAACCAGGAATCACTTTTATTATTGTTCAAAAACATCATCACACCAGGTTTGCTTTATTTTAGTATTTCAAGTCTTATATATTTAATAAATTATTTAATTTTCTTTTAGATTGTTCTGTGCTGATAAAAATGAACAATGTGGAAAATCTGGAAATATTCCAGCTGGTACAACAGTTGATGTTGGAATAACACATCCTACAGAATTTGATTTTTACTTATGTAGTCATCAAGGAATTCAAGTAATAATTTGTAATAGTAGTTTGTCTTGTATATCTTGTGTTTTATAATAAAAAAAAAAATGTTAACAGGGAACAAGTCGGCCAAGTCATTATCATGTTCTATGGGATGACAACGATTTTAATTCCGATGAATTGCAATGCTTAACATATCAATTGTGTTACACTTATGTCAGATGTACACGTTCTGTATCTATACCTGCACCGGCCTATTATGCTCACTTAGTTGCATTAAGAGCTAGATATTACATAGTTGAAAAAGAACATAACAGGTAACAGGTTAATTATTCTAAAACAAAATAAACTATCAGTGTAACTTTTCACAATATGAATAAAAATCCAAAAATACTAAAAACTTTAACCCTAGATCACAAATAAAATGATTTATTAGGTTAGGTATATATTTTACCATTTCTGATTAAGAATACGAATAGCTTTTACTGATGATATATGTTCATTGATATATAGCCTATAGCTGTAGAATATTCTAAATATCCAGTAGCTGTACTCGTAAAAATAGAAACTTGCTTCATTCACAATTGTAATTGATCTACCAAATTTGAATTCAATGATAAATCATTGTATTTACAAAAAATGATTCTAGCAGTCAGTGACACTAATGTATATTTCATATTATGGAGGAAAAATGCTGGTGTTAGACGCTTAGACCCACCTACTAAAAGATGTGTAGTTAGTTACGCTTGAATAGTACTTTATTTATTTCTAACTATAAACTGACAAAATACTGCATAAAAAAAAAATTTTTTAAACATAATTTATACATACTCGTATTATTTTATGAACAATCCACAAGCATCAGAAAAAATTAATGATTACATTATATAATAATTAGTTTCTTAAACTATAAAAATAATATGTTAGGTATAAACATACGACATTTTCCTGTCAAATTTAATGATTTTACAATTTAAACAACAACTAAAAAGATTAAAGAATAAGCTTTCTTAGTTAATTCAACTTAAGTTGCATAGTAAAATTTATAAAATAAAAATATAATGTACAGACATAAATTTATATTTAATATACTAAAATAGATCAATAAATAAAGATTAACAATGGCAATAATGCAAAAATGAAGGGTGGTTTTATATATATATATATGTCAAAACTTTTTGAAACAGTAAAAATACTTAACATTTGAGTGGGGTTTCTGGTAGCAAATTAGATTTAGTGGGTACTGGGAGGTGAATAAAAAAAATTCCCAGTACTTTTCAAAATGATAGGTAAAAACTAAAAACACAGGAAAATTTTAAAGGCCCATAAGATTATGGACCTATAGCTTAAAAAGACCAAAAGTATTATGAAAATGTTATCATATCTAGAAATTCAAATATTTTTTTGGGGCTTGAAAATAATTACAATTTTATTTTTATTTTATCCTATTTAATAATTTCCGACGTTTAGATGGAGTATTTGAAAGAGTTTATACAACTTCAACTTCTCAACTTTTCTAGGACAAAAAGCTCTGACCATTAACTTGGATTTTTATTTAAATTAGATTCGCATTACCCGACATCATTTTTATCACGCTACGTTCCTTTTATACTCAAAAAGTCCCGTTAAAAATAAAGTTACTTTTTTAAAAATGTATTGAAAATTTCTTCCATAATTACTAATGAGTAATAGGTATACTTTTAATTGTTATATAAATTGTATATGTAATAATTCCTGGGATCTTTAATAGGTAATATTGTTGATTATGTATTGGTTTTTAATTTTTCTCGAATATCCTAGCCCCTAATTGTTGCTCTACATTCATAACTTATTTTAATAATGTGGAAAATAACAATTTATCTATAGAAATTACTTTTAAAAAGTTATTACTGCAAAAATAATTTTGTTACAGTAATTAGAGTTACACTACTACCCAACACTGACAATAAATAAATATAATAACTATAATATGTTCTGTGAATTATTTGTATTGTTTTTCAGTGGTGGAGGATCAAAAAAATCTGGTTATGGGGAAAACCAAGCCCCAGGCACAATGGCAAAAGCTATTGCAGTACATCCCAATGCAAAAAAAGTTATGTACTTTGCTTAAAGCACCAAAATTGAAAGAAAAAGTTTACTGCTCAACACATAAATTAATATTAAGCATAAATTACAATACGACAATTTTGTAAAATACTTATATTTTGATTGATGATTATATTTCAATTTTATATTATACATATTAGTAGTAACCTGAAGTATATTATTTTGTCTTATTAAAGAATACAAACAATTTTTCTTTTAGGATTAAGATGGATCAAACACTGATTTTGCTAATAATAATTATATGTGATATTTGTATTATAAATTATAAAATATATAATTTCACATTGTCATGTAACTTTTTTTTTAAGTAATTTGATTTAAAAAAAAAATTTTTATTAAGATTATATGCATCAAAAACATATAATTTAATTTGTGCTTAATTAATATTTGTGCATCTACTTGATAGTTCATTATTTATAACATAAATAAGGAGTTAAATAGCATGGGTACATAATTTTTAAATTATTCTTTATGAAAATAGCTGTTATAAATGGTAATACTTGTACACGCAAAATAGTAATATACAAAGTACTCCCCCTCTATTTTTTCTTCAATAATGCAGTTATTCTAAAACTGATTTTTTGAATTTTTAAATATATTTTAAAATTCTTGAGATTTTTTTTACTACTTAAGGAGAGTCCTGTAGCGATAAAAACTTCTGTTTTTCTAATGAGAACACCCCTAAACAACTTTAAATCATGCAGTAGATAATTTTTCTGAAATTTTTGTCCTATCAAAATCAAAATTCAAACAAGTAGTTTTTGAGTTATTTAACTTTGTTTATAAGATACATGGTAAAAAGTACATGGTAATTGGTTTATAAAATATGGGGGCTATGGTGATTTGAAAATTGTTGTCATTAAGATTAATCTATCAATACTAATATAATTTGTAAAAATGTCAAAATATAATAAATACTAGGTAGATCCAATTTTATGTCTATTTTATATTTATGTAAAATCATTTTTAAGAACTATTACCCTTAATACAAAAATGGTAATAACTAAAATACTACTCATTCTAATTTTGAATTAGGTACATTTTCAAGAAAATTACCCATTAAATAATTTACAGTAAAAAAGGGGGTTCTCATTTTAAAACAGAATTTTTATCACCGAAAGACACCCCTTATGTAGCACAAAAAATTTAAGAAATTTAAAATATTGTCTTTGAGTATATTTAAAAATTCCAAAAATCATTTTTATACTTTTTAAAATAATGAGTATTCAATAGTAAAATAATCAACTGGTATAAGTACCAATTTTTAACTAAACTTGTTGAAATATATGAATACTTATCAAATATAACTTATTTCATATTTATAATTATTACTTTTCCAAAAAATACTTCTTTCAGAAATCAATTTATCCAGAAAACATTTGTTATAATCGTCATTTGTTTCAAACTTTTTTGGAATGAATGTTTTGGGGCTCTGCAGAACGGGTAATATTATAAAATTTTCCCCATTCATACTAACTAAAATTCATTCTAGTAGGTATCTATAGTTGTGGTCACTGGTCTATGTCCAGGGTTCATTGATTCTGTGATACCTATTCATATAATAATATTACAAATTAAAATTAAAAGTTAAGAACTTAAAATAATTATCACTTATTTATTATTAAACTTCTGATTTTCTTTTGTGTATAGTGATCACTTTGTGACTGAACTCAGTGTTGAGTATTGGAACTTTTAGAGTATTGACGTCTGATCGTCAAAGAGGGTTTATAATATTTTTCAATTTTCACTACCAATAATAATATTTAAAAAAAATTGTTTAACAAACTAATAAAAATTATTTTTTAAGGTAAGATCAATAAGATCTAGGTACCTAAATTGATTTTATTTACAAATTATATATTATAGTTTGTTATTTAATATTTATGTTCATACCATGTGCGATGCGCATATTAATTTTGATTCAATTGATTGATCCAACAATTTAGGTTATAACCAAATATAAGGTACCTATATATTTATCCACAATGTATACAAGTATACATTGATATTATCAATATTACATAATATTATGATTTTTAATTATCAAAAGTTATTTTATGATACCAGTAGTACAGTCACACAACATTCCTTATTTTTTTGTTGCACTGCAGCAGTGGCTCTGTGGCTTCTTTTGAGGTTTGAGTGATATCTGAAGACTCCTGTTCACCGATTATCTAGTGTATCTACCTACTTTTGAGTATTATTATTATCAATGGTACCTATTACTTATGTGACTGTCTGAATGTCTGATTCCTTTATGCTGCCTTTTCCATTTGTACCTCAAATTTTAACATCAACATAATCCATGCATAATAGCTTGGCTATTAGATTGACTAATGAATATTAATTATTATAACTACTTGCTGACTGAGTATTTCCATCCTTTAGATTATTAGTAATTAATATTTTATCTTTCTTTCTATTGCTGGAATGTGTGTTATATTATTCAGTTTTCTCTTATTACTATTTTTAAGCCATAATTGTTTCTATTTTACTATATATTGGCTATCAGCTTATCATATAAGTACCTAAATTAACAATATAATTACCTAATAAAAAACTAAAATATCAAATATATTTTGGTAATTTTCATAATTTAACAATAGTACTAAGTTAATAAATAGTATCAAGTATTCAATTTATTTTTCGATAACTAAACTAATTACATTTTTATACTTCAGGCAAGTGGGTTATTTGAATTTCATTCCAGGTAACTTAATTTTTGATAAATTGTTTTCAAAAATGAATTAGTTAACTTAAAATATGGACTCACCAAAATAGTTTATCTCTAAATATAAACAAATGTAATGTTATTACCTTTTCACGCATCGATAATCCTATTAGCTTTGATTACAAAATTGATAATTGTTCCGTTACAAGAGCGACTTCTATTAGAGATTTAGGGATTATTATTGATTGCAATTTGTCTTTCACCACTCACATTAATACTATTACCAAGAAATCTTTTAAGATGCTTGGCTTTATCAACCGAAACACAGTTAATTTTAAAAATATAAATGCCTTGAAAATATTATTTTTTGCACTAGTTAGATCTCATGTTGAGTTTGGATCAATAGTCTGGTCACCTAGTTACGTCACTTTTATTAATACAATTGAAAATGTATAACTTAAATTCTTGAAGTTATTGTGTTACAAATTAAATATTCCACTTATTTCAAAGAACTCATACAATATGCGAATGAGTGAGTTGGGCTTTATATCTTGTGAAGTAAGAAGAAAGGTTGCTGATATTATGTTTATATATGATTTATTAAATGGTCACATTTCTTCCCCAGATTTGCTCTCAATGATAGCATTTAATACAGCGAATCACTGTTTAAGAAAATCAAACTTATTTCATGTTCCATTTTATAATAATAATTACAGCTCCACTTCTTACTTTCCAAGAGCATTGAAACTAGCAAATCTTGTTGTTGATCATGTTGATTTTTTCTTCATGTCACGTAATGTTTTCAAAAGAAATGTATATTTAGTCTTAACGATGTTGTAAATTAAGTAATATTCTATCATTATACATTAGGTATTGATTTACAGTTGTCTCCTATTGTATTATTATTATTATTTCATTATTTAAACTTGTCTAATTATTATTATTTTACATTGTCGGCTCATTATTATTATTATTGTTTTAAATCGAGTCGTTTATTATTAATTGTAAAATACTTAAATGTTAAATTATGTTGTAATCTTGATACTTATTATTATTTTATATTGTCGGCTCATTATTATTATTATTGTTTTAAATCGAGTCGTTTATTATTAATTGTAAAATAATTAAATGTTTATTATTAATTGTAAAATACTTAAATGTTAAACCTGTACTGTATTGTTTACACAAAAGGGTCTTTACCCGTTTATTATACAAAAAAAAAAAAAAAAATGTTCAAGGTACATCATACCATTAAAACGCAAGAAATTAACGATAAGTTGTAGAAAACAAAGTAAAGCATGCTATAATTGATAACAGATATGTGCTTAATTTTGAACAAATCAATTGGAGATACAAACAAATAAACCATTCATGTAGTACCTATTACATAAAATTTGTTGAACCAAATCAAGAATAAAAGAAATAATATAGAAAAAGATTTAAAGTTATTAACCTATTAGAGATGAGAGATCAAGGCAGGGAGATTTAATGATTTCATTTCTACAGATAAAACATTTTTGACCTGTAAAAAACTTGAAAAAATGAATACAAGCCACAAGGTTCCTCATAAGCTGTTGTAAATGGCAATTATAAAAGCAGTTGATCTTAAATACACAAAAAATGTTTATGGACGTCTGAAGTTAGATATTGACAAAATTTATTAAAATCGTGAAAAGTTGCAAATTATTTTGAGTTAGAAATTCACAAAAAACTTGATAAAAAATGTTCTACCTATTTCTAATATTTGAAAATGTAATACAAGATTCCAATAAGTCTTACTACTTTTAACAGAAAAGTCTACCGAAAGGCAAATACATTTTTATGAGTGTTAAGAGTTCAACTTTTTTCGATATTCGTCTATTTTCTCATGGACAACGATTTTTTTATTTCGTTGTAATTTAAAAATGATTAACCGTATATACTTAAAATTTCCACCAAATCTTTATATTTGGTATAATTTTCCAATGTTGCCGTCTATTGACTAGCATGTGGCCAAGCAATTATGAAAAATAAATTGGAGTTGACGGAGTTGGATGTGATTAAGGTGACGGGAAGAGAAATAATAATAAACTGAGTAGGTGTATAGTACAGTAATAAGTTCTAGTGACACAAATTATGTCCAACTGGACAATAATAATATAGTGGCTGGAGAAGACGTCTCCGAGCTCAACAAAATTACAATAATAATAAGACTGCTGATGATAATAATAATCAAATACCTACTAATATAATAATAATGACAGTAAAATAAATACCGTTTTAGCACATGTGCGTGGTCGAGGACGGAATATATCGGCGGCGTCAGTCACTGGTACGACGGTGTAAACGATGATGATGAGAAACGGCGGTGGCGGCGGTGATTGATTCGGCTAGTGATGTCTGGTTTTACACAAACGGTATCGAACGTGGCAAACGACGGGGTCCGATTGAAGTATGGCTTTTGGGTCTGGAGAAAAAAATCCGGAAAAAATGACAAGTCCATATCACTGCCGTTATACTATCACTACCTTCTCCGCAGTGTTACCACAACAATAAAAATACTATGTATATTATGTAATCGCACCATAGTTTCATACTATAATATAATTTTAAAATGTATTATTATTACGTAGGTAGTCTTAAGTTTTTGGATATCTATCTTATACGATTTCACTCCTCACGTCGTCGGGAAACTGCACGAGTCTCGTCAATGGGTGGATGCGCCAACCGGTAGGCAACTCGACTTTGGGCGGCTCAACGGCAAAGCCCAAGTTGGGTCGCTGACGGCGTGCAAAAGGCGAAAAGCTCGACATGACCAATAAATAATACCTACACGATACGGTGCGCGAAAGCACAACACTAGAGTACTAGACGGTCCGCGGACGACGACCACTCGGTTACCAAACCACGATGATGGTCCGGACATGGACGTGGCACGCACAGATGTATACAATAATTATTGTATACATCTTCGGTCGCGGTACCACTCGCCGCAAGCTCTATGAAAAGACACAAGATATAGTCGCCGCTGGCAACTTGGCCAAAGCCATAGATACATTTTACTTACAGACCGGGCCATCCTATACCTTGAGCAATGTTAGTCGAGAGCCAATGTAGCGCAATCAGGGCATTCAGATAATAATTTGTATAGAAATGTATTTATTTGCATTTTATATACCAGTCTTGGAGGGCGATAAGGTGACACAAAATTGTTCGTCAGTTTTCAATATCACTATTCGGTATTTGGTTTTAATCTTAGTCCGTGGTTTTAATATTGGTTGTACTGTTGTAGACTCTATGGTTATGGAGCCAATATATACTTATGTTACTTTAACAGTCAAGGTTACAATATACTCATTAGCCTGTTGTTTACTTGAAAATAATTGCAAAACAACTTAATATAGCTTATTTTACTAAGATTAAAAAAATAATAATAATAATATAGAATTTAGTAATAACGAAGTAGTTATAAATTAGTGATATTAATATAAATATACATAATATGTCTATGTAATATATTATATTATGTCCAAGGTTAAAATATGTAAAAACAAAAATAATAATAATACCTACGCTTTACGCGTTGCGCTCATGCGTATAAACGTAAAATCTCAAACTTTGGAAGGCTATTTATAACTTCTAAAATAATTGTTTCCGGTGAAATTTTTTTACATCATCATTTTAAGTATAAAAAGGGCGGGTAAGTGGATGTCTCTCTGCTTTACAGTAGGTTACGAGTGGGTCACTGTATAGTGCATGGTATTAAATTTTAATTTAATGATATAATATCATTGTATACGAAAAACGATTCTGAGTTGAGACGGTTTGTCAGTGTGGATATTTTATTTTATATTTATATTGTTATTTCATATTATTAATACGGTAGCCGGTAAGTTGAATTAATATTATGAAATTACAACAAAACAACTAAAATTGTTATTCTTATAGTTATTTAATATTTAATTTTGTCCAAATTTGATCATAAAATACAGTTATAAACTTTTATTATAAACTACAGTTTACATTTGAAAGGTAACTGCATTTATATAGTCATTAGTCACTACAACAAATAAGCGATATTGCGGAAATCTCCAGTTGTTTAATACAGATTATGGAGATTCATTTTCTAGATTCGTCGGGTAACCATACTAGGTATCTTTAATAGTGGTAAAATGTCTATGGCCGGAGCCCACCTATGACGCAATAACAGCGATGAAGCCGGGCATGTCGAGGCTTTCGTATATTCGCCTGATGCCCTATGCGTTGCGGCGTGCTGACCGGTTGAACGAATTGGACGAAAGAGCAGTACTTAATTTTTTTTTTGTCATACAGTTCCAGGATTACTTCTATTGAAAATTCAATTTAAACCTATTAATTATTTTAATTTTTAACACATTTGCCCTGATCACTAATAATTTTGATATTCATTCAAAAAACTAGTTCAAAATTTAAAATCGCTTAGTAATTTGTTAAAATAAAATCGTACGACGAGAACACGAGTGTTAGAATTCGACTAAACGATACTCGATTACTTACAATAGAATATAGTAGGTACCTATAATATGGCTATATAATATATTATAGTCTAGCTCGGGTCTGGTCTGGATTATATTTTAACATTACACAAAAGAGTAGGTATTCCTACCTATAATATTATTATCTCAATATTGTTTTGTCGTATTATCATAAATTATAACTTCGAACCAACAAACTTATTTTGATACATGATATTTGAAAATAAGATTACCTATACAACAAACAAACAAATCAATACGATTATGTTAAATATTTAGGTTTTTGAAATAAATCATATGAATTTTTTTACACTTATTTATTTATATATTATATATTGTATCACCTATATATATTCAATTCATTGGATCATTCAACTGATTTTGACTACATTTATTGAATATATAAAATATTATTTAAAAATATTTTAATTTAATATTATATTATAAATATAATACCTAATTAAATAATAAATATTTAAATTGTAATTATCTCACATATACGATTTGTGTAGCCGTGCAGTGTAGGAACAAATACATAAGTTGTTTTTTCACAGTGTAGGAACTAATAAATAACTTTTTCTTCTCCTTTAACATAATATACATACATAACTTTTTTCCGTTTCGAAACTTACATATACATTTTTTTTTTAAACAAGTATAGTAGCTAACTTATGAATTTATTGCATGCTATGAACACGCGTGCTTAACCACGTACAGTCTAAGCTATAATGAATAATGAGTTATAGCTCTCTCTAAAATAAATTAGATTAGCGCTGTTGTTACTTGTTAGGTTAGTGATGGTATACGCTTGTTGGTTTTATGTTTGTCCCTTCTAAATATTAGAACGACTCAAAATTCCATATAGGCAGTATTGTTAAGAATACTTCAAATGTATTCAGATTACGTATTTAAATACTTGATGCAATTTGTATTTAAAATACGTATTTAAATACTTTATTATAAAAGTATTCAAAATACCTACTTAAATAAATACTTTTTTAAGGTCAATAACATCAATACCAATATCTTATATTAAAACTGTATGAACTTCTATCACTCATTAAATAAGAAGACTACTTAAAGACTCAAGATAAATACTATTCGAATACTTAACAAGACTCCATATAGGTAACGTAGTAATATTTGGTTTAAATAAACCTCAGTAACTATAAGAACGTAAGATAAACAGTTGTTTTTAAAATGTAAGAAGTTAAAATGACTGACAAAAAACTGAAGTACAGTTTTAGGTCGTAAATACGTTTATTGGTACAGAACAAACATAAAATATTTCACCTATATAGTCCTCATCGCTCACTCGCGTACAATCGTCGCATTTATGCTCAGCAAGATTACCGTTTCTACTCGTGGCCTATGTCATACCTATAGTAGGTACAATTTTAGTCTCACCTTAACTGGTTTAACTACCTCACTGGCCCCTGGCCTGAATGAATAGGTTGTTTAAATATATTAACTCATATTTAACTAAAAAATGATTAAATTATGATGGCGTCCATATTATACCGTATTACATAATAAAAACCTATATATTATGTCAATATTTTTTTTTTTTTAGTTTACAAATTGCTATATTATATTTGTGTCAGGCATAAGTATAAAATATAAATAATAATAAAATACTAAAATAACATTATGGTTATGGAAACAATAAAATAAATAGTAACAGGTAGTAATATAGAATGTTATATGTATAAATAATAATATAGTCACAGTTTGTTCTGTTAATGTCGTGGGTGATGATGTGAAAGTTATATAGTCTTCGCCCAGTATTGGGCTACGTCAATGGCTTTTTAATTCGCCTGTATAAGGTCTTCTTCGGAGCATGTTTACGTACGTCGTACAGTCTGCGCATACGAGTAAGTGGGACATGCTTTGCTCTTAGTCATATGAGCCGGTCGTATTTCATCAGCAGTCTTGTAAAGTACTTGAGAAAAGTATTTGAGTAAAAGTATTCAAATACTTTCAAGTACTTACACAGTTACACAAATACGTATTCTAAACACATTTGAAAAAAGTAGTTGGGTACAGTATTTGAATACTTTTTGAAAGTATCTGTATTTAAAATAAAATACTATTTTCGTCTTACTTTACGCAGGGACGTCAAATTTAAATAAAATAATACAAATTGTTCAACATCTTTATTTATAGATCGTTCATCGTTGTGTATTGGTATATTGTAATATTTTTAGAGGCCTAAGTTATAGTATTTGATTGTACATCTACCTGCAAAGACCAAAAATGCTACATTCTTATTCTAATGATTAAATTTATCTATAAGGACATAAGGTCAAGGTAAAAAATAAAAATAAATTGAAAAAAAAATTAAAAGTATCTGTAGGTATCTGTACTTGAATACATTTTAAAAGTATCCTTTACAAGACTGTCCGTCAGCTAGTAGTCCCCAGCTCTTCATATTGACTTGACAGTGTCCTACACCAGTTTAGGCCATCCAAATCGGCCATTTGTTCTCATGACCAGGTGGTAGGGATATCCTTGGTTGTCTCCATCATTGGTTATCATGATTGGCTCCAGCTTCCAATTCTTTTCTAGACTTGCTTGGTGTTTAGCTACGTAGTTCCCTTTAAGAAACTATTCCGTTATTTTAGTCATTGTTTTAGTATTTGTAATTCATGCATAACGTTCTGAGTATCCATCCAGAGTATCCAACCAGTCGTCTAATATGAGGTGGAGATATGACGGACGGTATGTACAATTGTTCGATTGCTGTGTTGATAATACAGCCGTAATAATACTTTATACTAATTATATTCCTGTATAGGTATTATATTTAGTTAACTGATAGATTATTGAAGCAAGATAAACATTGGAAAAATATAGGGCTATACCTATTATGTACCTACAATACTATAACTAATAACTATAATCTAGTACATTGTTTGAGAAACATGAAGACGATGCAATGGTTGGCCCAACAACGAGGTGTATCATTAAAGAACAGTTTATCAGAACTAGAATTGCAGATCGATATTTTACGATTTACAAAATGTCTTCAACGAATGTTAGTACATCTGAAATATTTGCATGAATGATCTTAAATTTACCTATTTTTTTTAAATTTAAGATCAACTATAACAGAATTCAAAAAATAACACTTGCCAGAGTCTATTCTGTGATAACAGAAATAGTGACACATCGATGCGGAAACAAGTATTTTTGATAGGTACTTGAAACGGCTGATTTTCAACTTAGTAATACTCTATTAATTGCAAAAGTCAGCATCAATCACTAGTCAGAAATGATCGATAAGTACGTTTTAAAAATAACCTAATACAAAACATTGATGTAGGTATTTATATATAATGTACCTAGGTATTAATGTAGAAAAAATATAGTAATACCTAGTTTTTAAGAATTACCTATAAGTTTTTTATATAAACAATAATAATGATTATTTCACCATTAGTTTAACCTGTTTGCATTTTACCTATATGTAATGTTTTTCAATATTTATTATTAGTCTATATTTAATATTTAATAAATTACATTTTTCATTTCTTAAAATACTTTTTTAAATATTGATAAATTTATAATAAATTGTAATATGATAAAGCTATTATATCTTTTTCGGAAATTTGGAAAATAAAGGATAAAATTTGTCATGTGGAAAAATAAAAAGTACATTTTCATATGAATGTCAACTATAACAATGGCTACGTACGAAACCTATGACGGTTAGGGCCAGCAGCCTAAACTCCTCTGACCAAAACACCAGCAAACAAAAATATTATCTAAGCTTAAATGATTATACACATTTTATAATTTATACATAGGACTTACAGTCAGTTAGACTTATGAACTTTGTTAATATAATAGTTGGTGCTCACCTGTTGATCTATTATTTTATTTTATCAAGTGTGTTAGGAGTGTAGGCTGTTTTTTGTATAGTTGTCTAGGTATATCAATTATCACATTTGGTTTTTAAAAGGACCTGATACTCGCATGCGTTGTCTCCATTTTATAAGTGCTTAACATAGTTAACAGTGCTTAACAAAGTTTACTCTTAGCAGAACACGTGTAGCTCTGTTAAATCCACAAAGGTCTATTGGTTTAAAATTTAGAATGAATTGACCTCTTATAAAATGTAAAGGTATATGGGTCGCTTGGTACACTTTTTATTATTATATACATTAATTCAGAGCTTGCTCTAAAAAAATGTTAGAACTGCACATCATGTTTGTTTTACAGAAGTGAAAAAATTTGCGGCTCGCTTATAGTTCATAACACATACTATCATAAATATTAACAGTTTAATTATAATACAAATATAAAATAACGCCACCTTTTCAAATCAATTCAAATTAATGATAAATTTTATTCCTTCAATTATATTTTTAATAACTACAATTAATATTAATCTCATTTAAAATGTTTTTTTTTCTTTTCTATCTCGACCTCTTTATCAGAGTCGCTATTTTCAATTTGGTGCTTTTTATTTGTAGCATCTGGAAACGCACCACTGAACAAATGTTGTTGCATAGACTTTCTTCTTGTTACTATACTCTATGATTTTTGCTGTTCATCCATTTCACAATTGACATATTAGGATCTCAATCATATATGAGCACAATTTATCTTAAAGACTTAAACCATAGATTTAATCTTTTGATATTTATAGATAATTATTTATTTATTTCAATGTTTTAATCATAATTTCTAATAATTTCAGAAAATAAATGTTAAATGTTACCTATATTATAAGCTCATAGACATATAGAACTAAAAATTTGAATCATAGTATTTTTTATGAACTGCACAACATTTAAGTAAGAACTGTCCATTTTAATTTAGAACTGCACATTTTATGTACAACTACACGTTAGCGCAAGCTCTTATACACTTTATTATATTACACAAAAATCAAAATTGTATAAGCCTCAATAGATTAAAATACAAATTGTATGTTTCTATGTGATATTATCAAAACGGTGCACAAACGAATAAATTTGTTATATTTAAATATTTATCAATATATTAATATATTGATCTCAGTATATCACTATATACATAGTAATAACATATAAATTTAATATTTTTCATGAAACATTTTTTCAGTTATTTATAGACATTTAACATTTTAGATTTTGAACGTATCGATAAACGTATTGGTCTTACAATGATTTGTTTTTTTTTCAGTCCGCCATCAACTTTTAGGGTAGTAAAAATGCTCCGATTTAATACGTACGCATCTTTTTTGATAGGAAGTGATTCTAGATAGGTTATATGCATTCATTAAAATTCCTAGTACTTTTCGAAATTTTCAAAAGTGGAGGGGGGCCTAAAGCCGGTGATGATGTTTTTACATTAAAATATAATATAATTTGCACTACAACGACATTGCTTCCTCAGCGTGTTACTGCACCCATAAGAAGTTGAACAATCACAATTTTTTTCCGGGTAATTCAGTTAGTAATATTATATAAATTATTTTCAACTTTTACATTACTATAACGATTAGGTCAAATGTATCTAATGTCTTTATGACTATCTATTATCAAAATACGCCGATTTACATAGCACCGTATTTTGAGGGGGATACTGCTAGTTCTATATAAAAGCATAACACTTATTTATGTTAATATATTACTTTTTAACAGGGCTTGAAATCGAAATAAAAATTTTCGATTTTAATTTCAATTTTGCTTATCGAAATTAATATTTTCCGATTTCGATTTAAAAATAATATATTGATTTTGTGATTTTATGATTTTTTTATTGATGCAGAATATCGATTTAATTATATTATGATTTCGATTTTAGTTTAATTTTAAAATTTAAATAACATTATTTCGATATCACTGATATTAGTGAATTATTTTCAATTTTTGAACAATGATTGTATATTATTTTTTATTACTTTGACATTTCAAACAAAGTTAAAGTAATTATTTAGTTTAGAATGTTTAGATCTTAAATTCTAATATTGACTAACTTTATCAACTAAATTGCTGTCGCACCATTTAAATAACAATGCCCAAGGGCTAATGTTTAGAATTTTAATAATAAAACACTAGAGCCACCCAAAATAACATAGGTACCTTATAAGTAATGAGCCAATAAATTGCCATACTTTTGGACATTTTCAATTTCTTAAAGAAAGATTTTTAAAAAAATAACAATAAACTATAAAGACACACATTACAAACATCCCAATGTTTTATTTATTATTGTTATATAATACTAATATAAATCTATAAAATATAAAACAAATCATATTTTTATTAAAGTTTTTAGTAAGATAATTAAGATAATTACAAAATGAGGAAGCTTTTAAGCATAAACTCCTAGTTAAACTTTATTAAATTTTGTGTTTGAACGTACAATCATTATAGCATCTAATAAGTTGGCTGATAAGGGATGTACGTAGATCAGATAGTATAAACTTTATTCCACTGAAACTTCGCTCGACACTAACCTGAAAAAATAAAAATAAAAAATTTTACATGAAAATACAAAGTAGGTATTATCAGTAAAGTATATACTTGAGTAGCGGGTAGAGCAAGAACAATATTTGCTAGCTTATAAAGATCAGACTTGTGGTGTTTTTGGGATTCCCAGAATGCAAGTATGTTCGTTTTATAATGTAGACGCTCAACATCTTTAAAATTATGCAAGCTAACAGATATATCATTTATGATATTTGTGTCACTATTATTACTTAAAACAGATGATTGGGATGACAAAAACAATTCAAATCCGTCAGTAGTTTCTGTAGTATTATCAAGAGTATCAACATTAACACTGACTGAAAAAAAAAATATACTATTATTTATCAGTTTACCATTATAAGTTAAAATAATTGTTTTTATTAATCAGTGTTAACCTATAGCTGAGTTATCGACATCAGTTTGACAGACATTATCTTGTATCTGAATCATAAATGACCATGTTTTAATTATTTAATCCCAGTATTTTTGTCAGTTTCATTTAACATACATTGATAACGTGGATCGAGGAAAATTGCTAAAGAAAAAAGTTACAATTATTACCAAATACTAAATAGAGACCAATTATTCAGCAGAAAACAGCATTCTTAATAGTGAATGTGTAATGTGTACACTGTTTTTAGGACTCGTGTGTACACACAATAATATAATGTTTTTCTTTTATAATATAATTTTTAAAGATATAAACAAATATGTAAGACACAAGAACATATAAACTTTTTTAAGCTTTTGTTAAGAATAAATAATGTTTTGGTAAACAGCAGCACCAATTTACGAGTCTTTCAATTAATTTTTAACTGTAGGATATAAACATAAGGTATTGTGTTATGATTATGATTATTATATTTCATCAAACAAACCTGCCAAAAACACAGGATTCTTCAATAATAACACCTCACGCTGTTTCATAGATTTCAAAATCTGTTTAGCTAAAATGGTACCGTTAGACTGGAGACCATGGGATGCTTTAAGCCATATTCCATAGAAGTCACCTAGGTTTATGTCTTGTTTTTGAAGAGCAAGAGTAGCTATTTTAACAGGCGTTAATGCATCAACCTATATACAAATAATATATCTATTAGTTACTAATATATTCAAAAATTAAAAACTTTTAATAACAATCAATATTAACTGTATGATAAATAATACTTTTAATGAGTTTAAGACAAGTAAAAGTAAGAAAATATAAAACTTTTAGATAAAATAGTATACTAATAATATAAAATAAAAAAAACCACTGCATAATGCATACCCTAGATGTTTTTAATTTTTGTCACATAAATAGTTGTTAAATTAGTATATTCAAACAAAATATAGTATCTTGGATGATTTTATGAAAAATAATACTTCTAGTATTCACAAGTTTAAATAAAAATAAGGTAAAAAATTATATTTAAAATAATAATAACAGACACTGTAAATTTGTTACATTAGTTTATTTCTATTTACAAAAATTAGATATAATATAATATATTCTATAGTCCATACTCCATACTTTATAAATGGACAATGCTCATATAATGATTTGACATTTTTTTTTTCATAAGTCTTATCACTACTAAATCCAGTTATAGGTAAAATACTAAAGTGTTGCCGATTGTTATATTAATGATACTTACATCTGTAGTTTATATTAAATGTATACTAATGTATAATATTTGATACTTACTAATATATTTTAAGGTGTTAATTAAAAATAAAAACTTACTATGCTTTGAATAGAATCCCATTCACTTTTTTTTAATTTGAGTTCAGTATTAGTGCTATGATGGGTTTGGCAAAACTCTTTCAACTCTAATAATCTAAATAGCATATTAAAGACTGAGTTCCATCGTGTCTCATTATCTATTATAGCATACTTGAGGTTTTTTCTTTTTAGCCAAGTGGCATACTTAGGTGTTCTCAATTTTTTCACCACCTGATTTTGTAAAATAGGTAAAATAATAAAAAAATAAGCATAAATATAATCATTATAATCATCAAACCAACATAAACATTATTAAGGTAAACTTTTAAAATTGTACCTTTCTCGCTTGAATTATGCAACTGGTGATTGGTGCATTTTAAACCCTTCCAGAATACATAGTTGTAGAGTATGTACAGCACACCGCACACATGAAGTAATAGGTGAAGGACATATGGCATCAAATACATCGTCTTCAAAAGACTGAATAGCGATGTTAGCTTCATCTGTAAATTTTAAAGTGAATTTCATTTATTTATAGAAGATACCCAGTTATTTCACCAATATTTGTTTTATGGTTTACTGCTATTGAGTGTTTAAGTGTGTGCAGTAATGTGATAACTACTTACTTTGTAGTTTGTATAAAGTTAAAATTTCAAAATCGAAGGTATCCATAGGTTTATTCATTTTATTTACATTTAAGTTACCAACATCTGACTCTTAAATATAAAGGATGCTTTGTTACAAAATACAAAGCTCCTTTACTTTTAAAAATATATTAGTTTTTATTTTCATGAAAATATTTTATATATTTAATAGGTATATGTAATTTATATGATCTTAATTCAGATAATCTTAACAATTTATCTTAGATATTTAAGTTTAGGTATGTAAAATGAAAATATAAATAACATTTATATTTCTTTAATAAATACTTTAAATATGAACTGATAAATATCTAATACCTACATACTTAATATTTAAATTTAGAAAAATATTCAACATAAATTTTCATATTATTTTTTTAAGCTTTGTAAACCAGATTATTGTAACAAATATACCTGTATTAAATGAATTGATAAAAAGTTCGTTTTCAATATCTTCATTTGATATTGGTGTACCGCCATTAGGGTACTCATCATCACTGTCGATCAGGGCATCATTATTCATATCATCATTGTTGATGTCTGGAGTATTCTCATCACTTGAATCAACAATATCATTAGTAATATCATTAACAGTCATTATTCTTGCCATCTTTATCATGTTAGCTGCATTGTCGCAAGTTATTGTATAAATTTGTTCTCGCTTTATTTCATATTTTACAAGTACATCCAGAAGCTATAAAAAGGCCAATACAAGTTAGGTAATGTATATAATATTTGTATTATTGTAGTTCAAAAATAAATAAATATTATTTTATTTTTACCGATTGTTTTAAATTTTCTGCTGTATGCTTGTCCAATAATTCTACCATTGCTAATGTTTTCAGAGTAATTTCACCATTTTTAATAATATATTGAATATTTATACCCAATATTGAACGATTGTGACGTTTAACTGAGTCGATCTTTAAACTTATTAATTGATTTTTAATGTCATTTTTAATACATGAAATAATCACATTTGATGCATCAAAAATGTGATTTTTAATATTTTGAGAGTTAATAGTAAATCCTAAAATGTTAAACAAAATGTTCACATCATAAAGTATAAAGTATAAATCTTATTAATTTATTATAGACATTGATTAAGTATAAGCCAAGTACACAGCTATACACTAATACCCAGCACTATGGATTTGATGTTTACATACCTAGGCTAAGAATATATACCACAGAGTATACTCTATGATATATACATATATATTATTATATAATCTAAGAAAATAACAAATCTTATGCACTCTGTGTATCAGTGTACACTGTACAGCCAAAATATTTAAATATTTATTTAAAATAATTTATTTACCTCCACCAATGGCTTCTGTTAAAGGACGCAGAATTTTTGAAAATCCTGAATCATTGAAAATGGTCAATGGTCTACCATTTACAGTTATCATTTCAGTGCACGCCTCCAACAATGAACTTTTATTTAAATTAACATTTAATTTTTTTTTTTCAATTGTAATATGTTTATCCAAAGGTCCATGTTTCTGTTTCAAAAGATTTAGGTAGATACAAAGTTAAAAATTAAAAAAAAAATAAGTTAGGTAATACTAAATACATACCTTATTTGAGCACGAATTATCATCATCATTTAGACGCTTTACACCACTATTTACGAACTTTAAATCTGCCTTAGCTTTATCCAACATGATAGCTTCATCGGGATGAGTTGTTCGTATGTGCGTTTCCAAATTATGACTAATACTGCCCTTGAGTACAGGTCTACGACACCCTTCAATCTTACATACAGACTCATTTTTGTTAATGTTGTAAGAAAAAAATAAATTTTTTACGGGATTTGTTTGGTGTCTACCCATTTTAAAATTTAAATTATATGTGACACAAGTTTTAAACGTGGTAACTAGCGTGAGCGGCATACACGGCACGCATCAGCAAACTGTAGGAGTACGACAAACAGAAAAATATAATGATGACGACCCGTAGCAAAATAAAACTAGTAACTACTTTACGGAATAAATCATGTACAATATTGGAAAAAATATTTTTCCAAGCATTTTATTTAATAAGCCAAATGTGTGTAGGTACCTATCAAAATAAAACTTGCAATAACAACAAGTCAACAACAAACGCTCGTCGAACCCCGATTCCTATTATAGTATTATTCTATAATATGTATACTATATTGTAAATATTCCATTCTCAGAAAACAAAATATTAGACATAAGTTATTAATTATTAGTAGTTATAACTATACACACTATTGTGCATGATAAACAATATGTATAGTCAATTATCCAATTTAACAATGAGTGTGCAATATTAAGTATAAATAGACCTGATGTCTGTATGCTTGTATACTTTTGATTTTTTTTTTAAATTTATTTAAGATCGATTTGATTATGTAATGATTTCGATTTTGATATAAAATATCGATTTTAACTTTTTTCAATTTTAATAGAAATTTTGAAAATCATTAACAAGCATTCACGATTTCGATATTAATTTTGATTTTTTTAAAAAATTTTAACGATTTTTATCGATATTTAAAATCGATTTTGAAATCGATTTCAAGCCCTGCTTTTTAATGTATCAGTTAACTGACTTTTGATTCGGTTGTAAAATTTTAAAAACAAACTTAAAGAGAAATGGTTTCAAATACAAAATTTTAGATTCTGAGCGGAGCGATGAATGTATTGATTTTACAATGAGGTGTGTTTTTAATTATTTTATTTGTGTCCATGTACACGATAAGTAGTCTAAATGGCCGATGATAGTTTTGTTGCAAAATTAAAAAAATTAATTGTATGGTTTAACTTTAAATATTTAAATGAACTATTTATTTAAATTTAAACCGACAAAATTCAAATTCATCTTGCTTTCTAGTTCTATGTGTATTAATATTTTTGTGGTAAAAGACTAGTTTAAATGCTATAATATTTGTTTAAAATTAGTCTAGGTAAAGATTACCTATTTGTTATTAGATTACCTACCATATTAATTTTATTAAATTTCTTATGTGTCTACTAGTTTTTGATTATAATTATTGTTTGTATGTAGTAGATCAAACTCGTTGAACACAGCAGAAATTTTCATATCATTAAGTGGATAGGTATAGATACCAAAAAAAAAAAAGAAGAATAAAAATTTCAATTTATTATTAAATTAAAATATTTTATACGTACCTACTCAGTCTGTTTAAAATGTAATTAAGTTTTCTTACATACACCTATTTAATTTTTGTTTTGTTAATTTTAAATATATATTAATATATTATACATAATAATGATATAAATACATATTTTATGTGAACGTTCATATTTTTTTTTCTGCAGCAAACTTTTCAACATCATGAGACTCACAATCTATTCGGTAAACTCATCAATAAACAAATAAATAATATTTATCAAATTAATAGTTATGACTTCAGCTATATCTCATATAGGTATGAGCCTACCAGGCTACCTATTGAAAAATTATAACTTTGGTATAATTATATAATTTACCAAGCTAGGCGAGTTACTAAATTTTAACCACTGAGTTAGTGGTTGATAACCTAAACTTGCCTAATTTTTTGACATTGAATATTCACGGGATTTCTCATTGAATGATTTTCTTATTTTGTTGTAATTTAAAATCAATTAACCGTTAATACTTGAAATATATTCACCAAATGTTTATTTCGTCAGTTTTGATACATGACACACTTTTTAATATATTTTGATTCGTTTAGACTTTAGAGCCAAATATATACATTTAAAATTTTTACATTTTTTCTATAAATGTAAATAAAATATTTTTCAATTTTAAATTTAATACAGTTTTTTCATGTGTTGTTGAGTTAAAAGTTAAAAAATACTTAATTAATAGACAAACATTTAAAGTTCAAACTTGACAAAATTTATCGATTTCTCAAAAATGTGTAAATTATTTTATAGTTCAAAATGTATCAATTTTGTAGCCTAGGATATGAAAATGTAAACATAGTTTCACATAAGAAGTTCATATTGTAATATTGTACCTAACCAAATCTAAAAAAAACATGACCACTGTTTTTTTTTATAGATATTTTAAATTCGAATGTTGACGAAATTTGATATTCAAACTAAGAATAGGTAATGATGTTTTTGTTTTCAATGCAATTCTCTTTTTCTAGTAATACCTACTTCAAATAAGTTAATTACTTCACACACAGTCATAAAAGCAAGTGCTCTTAATTTTCGTATTCGTAAAGCAAATTAAATAGATAAGTAGGTTAATATTTGTTTTAGGTTTTTGTATTTGCATCAAAATTGCCTGACTTATGTGAATAAACAGTCACGTATTTACATGTTTGGAAATTCAAATGTGTTCACCGCTGTTTTTTCAAAATTAGTTGTATATAATTTAGGAAATAAATTGGACTTAAAAAACTTAAATACACGAAACATTATATAGGTATATATAGGTATATTCTTAAAGTTACTATACAAGACCAATTTTTAGAAGTATAAAATATTGCAGGCTAGAGAATAGATAATAGATAATATTTTTAATGCAAAAATGGAAAAATCAATAAAACATAAAAAAGTGGATATTTTCCAACGAGTAATTTTTTCCAAAAGCACACGTCATCCTCCTTTATAGATAGATACAAATGGATTCATTTGTAATTCATAAATAATACTAATTGAAATAAGGCATAGACACGTGGGGGGATCATCCGTGGGCCCTGACTTTATTTTTGATTCTTAGTGGAACGATAATTGTTTTAATTTTACAATGATATCTGTTTTTATCTGTTTATAATATGAAAACACACGGTTTATATCACTATCATAGAAGAAAAATTATTATATCCTATCGGTTTAGAATAAATAACAAATTATAATATTATTACTTGTTTATAAATTTAAATATTTAAAATATTTGTATTTCTCAATACTTATTGATTGATTAATTTACTAAAATAATTAAATTGATAATGTTTAATTATGCATAGTTAATACATACAATTAAAACTAAAAACTAGGAATATTGTATCCAAGCATATACAGGGGAGGAATGGCTATTTTTGGCCCAGGGTGCAAAATGTATTATGGGCCCGTAATTTTTTTTCAAACCTACCTGAATTAGGAGTGATACGATGTAATATTATAAATATAATAACAACAGTATTGTCGATTTCTGTTATAATTTATCTTTCTGTTCTACATACAATAAGAATTAAATTAAAAAGGGCCCGACACTGGTAATCGGGAGCTCGGATCATAAATAGGTACAAATGGAGGTAAGGGGTCATGTGTTCGAAAGTCATGTGTTCGAATGCTGTATGGTCGAACGTTAAGTGTACGAACAATTGTCTGTTCGAAAGATTATATGTTCGAAAAGTCGTATGTTCGAAATTATCGATAAATGAAACACGAATGTTACCAAAATATTTATTATTCGTTGATTCGATTTTCTGCGTAAAAAATTAAATTTAAAAATAGGTATCAAAAAGTCGTAAAATAAATTAGTCGTTAATAAACGTAAATTTTTTACTGTATTAATAACTGTATCTGGTGCGTGAGAATGATCATTATTAATAAAACAATTATCTTGTTTATGTTCACTGTGCTCAAATATTGTCCGAAATGTTGCTCCACATCGTTTTGTACATTTCCAATAATATATATTATTTTGTTCACGTATTCGCAGTCTTTTCTTATCAAACATGTATTCATAAATGTATTCATAAATGTGTATTCAAATGTCTGTATACTAGCCATTTAAAAAAAAAATCACTTACACAAACTGTATAAAATATTATTTAAAAACAACGTTCAAACGAAATTGTGTTCGATACTTTTGTAATGATGTATCAAACTGTACTGATAGATGACAGAAAAAAGAACTTTTAATGATATCTATAATGCTTTCCCCATGTAAAATCAATAAAGATAAGATTGTGTGAAATCCAATATAATGAAAACGCGATTAATGTTATTAGTGTTATTTTTGTTTAGTTTCATTTATCGACAATTTCGCACATACTACCTTTCGAACATATTATAATCTTTCGAACAGATAATCTTTCGTACAGACAATCTTTCGTACACTAAACGTTCGAACATACGGCATTCGAGAACATGATTTTCGAACATATGACACGCTACCACAAATGGAGGTCCGGGATGGTACTTGGTGTATAGCACCCTGGGCCAGTCCGCCCCTGAGCATATATATTATATTATTCTAAGTACCTACAGTAGTATGGCAAAATTGACATTTTCCAGAGGATACCTTAATCTAATTAATTGTTCTGTGATTTAATATTTCACCCACCTTGCAGCACCAATAATATTTGTAATTACCTGTTGTAGTTAATACAAATTATCACCTATAGGCTATTACTCACTAACCCATAAAAAACTCAGAGGTGGCCACCTTTAATAACTCCCTTTTAAAATACATACAATTACAATTACACAGTTGAATTGAATAGAAAGATATTTAATTGCAATTACATTTGGTGTTTTATTATAATGACGCACTTAGTTTTATTTATAACATAATAATAATTTATGATTCTCTTGCATTAAATTAAAAGCAATATAATATTGGGTAGTTCGATGTATATATTGTACACTTTTCACTTTTACTAGTATGGACCTCTTAAGGTTATTTTAATAACTAAGAAACTATTCATTCAAATTTTTAATTAAATACATCAAAATGTTCAAAAAAATTATACACTAAGTAATTTACGGTAAAAAAGTGATAATATATAATTTTGTATATCCACAGTACACTCCTTAAGTAGTACAAAAAAATCCAAGAATTTGAAAGAAATTTATTTGAGCATATTTTAAAATTCCCAAAATAGGAATTTGAATAAATTCATTATTAAAAGAAAAAGGGGAGTGAGCATGATTGGTGAATCACCATATATAGTTAAACATAATAACTACAATATCATTATGTAGTATTTAAAAATACACTTCAGAGTTTATGCTATAAATTGTATAATATCTTGTTCTTTAAAATGATTTAAATATCATCATAAATATGAAATTTAGGTAACAGTTCCATAAAAGTATGAAAGTAGGTAACAGTCGGTTATATCAGTAGAATAGTTTGGTTTATTTGTTAAGAAATCATATTGTGTAAAACGTAAAAACTAAAATACTCAATACTATTTTGTATTGATTCTAATTATCAATTTATTCACTATATTAAATGGATTACAGTCAATAAATAATTTATATCTCTATGTCCACGTTCAACACTTCAATATTAATTAATAAACCAATTTGATGTGTACCTAATAAATAATTAATTTATATTTTAGTTGTTAACCTATGTACATAGGCATAACTAGGGAGGCTTAGGTGGGCTTTAGCACCCCCCAGAATTTATTAAAGCCCCTATACATTTTATTTATAATATACTTATTAAAAATAATGGTAGTGCTGAAGCCCCCTTACTTTAAGGTCTATGCCTATGTAATATGTAATGTTCACATTTTAATAAGATAGGGTTTTATTAATTTTTATTATAAAGCTACTTTAAATATCCAAAGATAAATGAATCAAATTTCCAATCCTCATGTCTAACTAAATGTCTGAACTATGTATATGTTGCCACTTTCCAATTCACATTTAAATGTCTTGGTCTTCGAAGATCTGCACTATTAAAATTGGATACTATTAAACTACTTCAGCAATTGAGCAATGGTAATAATATGATATAACCTATAAAATAAAAAAAAAATCACAATTTAGATAATATTATTAAAAACCAATTTAAAAGAACAATATATTACTTTTACAAGCAAAAGAAACATCATTATAATTTTTAATACTTCAATTACAAAAGGAAAATGTCTTTAAAGCGCCCTTTCTACTTTTTCATACGACTGACGATCGTCAATGGTGGAATTAACACTAAGATTCGCATGTTAATGAATATAATTAACTAGGATAAGTTAAGTTAAGTTATTCTAAGTCAAAAGTTATTAATTGATAAATAATGAATTTAACTGGTTACATTCTGAATTTTAATTTTAGAACAATTAACTTTTTTTTAATTTAAATATTTTAACTGTTCCTAATAATTCATTGTCAAATTTCAGTGGCGTACCTAACTACGTAAGCTTTATATATGATTTCTATGCTTTTAGAAGTGTTGATTTGTATTCTTCAGCTTTTACGTGATAGAACTTTTAGGTGAGCTAGTAGCCTAGGTGTAACTACATTGTTATACAAAAAAAAAATCGTGCTATTATAATACATCCAACTATATCCAACTACTGCCTATATTATATTATTTTAAATTTCGTGTTTGGAACTTGCATGTATAGGCAACACATCGTGCACATTCTTAGCAATGTCTGGCTAGGTCAATAATAATTATTGCTTATGGTGATTACTGATTAGTGGCTAGTTTTAGTTTTTAGACTTTATTGGTTCACAACAATTTTATAACGTCTAACTCGCGTCTCATACATGACACACGTAAGTAAAATAAATGACCGACTCTGCGGACCGACTTGTCTACTAGTCGATTGGAACCAATTTTTTGTACAGTGTCGAGGGGCTCGTCAAGTAATTATCTGAGCTCTCTAAAATTTTAAATGTTTGCTAAAAGTCACTTAATGATTTACTGTAACTGTGTTTAGTTCACACAATGTGTGCATATAACATGGGTAATATACGATTCCGAATGGAACGATTGCGAACGGACCTTTTCCAGTAACACGATTGCGAACGTTTTTAACGGCCTTTAATCGTGCGGTGTTGTCAGATTTGGTGTTAGTCAATAACAAATTTTTAAATAATAATTTAAAATTTATAATCAAATAGTAATAATATAAGGGTTTTCTGCTATTACGCCGGGCGATAACTACCAATGGTCCAGAGAGTTTTCATAGGACGTACAATGGTCAGTTGTATAGCCCCCATCCTCCAACACACGTCGTGATATTAGGGTTAAAAGAAACACAAGCTCAAACTTTGACAATAATAAATTAAATTAAAAACAACGTACATAATCCTATGGCCAAAAAAGATAAATCTAAAATTGAATTAACATTACAAAATTATAATGATTATAAAATACACTAGGATCTAATTTTATACTTAAGAAAAAACTGGTAATTCCTACCAGGGAAAAAATTTAAAAAAAACAAAAATGTAGAAAACAATTTTTAAAAACCATTATTTTGTTTGTATTATTTTATTTATTTTTCAGCTTTTAACGTAACATAAACACGTAGATTTTGTAACAGTATTATTAATATTTATAATTAAATTATATTTTATTTTATTTTAGTTTGTAACGTATTTGTTGTTTTCATTGTGTCATTAATATCAATAGTTTTTATTTAAAAAAAAATATTTTGTAAACTTGGCAACGGGGTCTATAAAAACGTTCGCAATCGTCCGTTTTTCAGCTAAGAAACCAAATTCTCTGATAAGCGTCATTCGTTCGCAATCGTGTTGTACCCTTATAACATATATCATGATTTTCAATTTGAAATATAATAATAATATGATGTTATTACTTATAGTAGTAGTACAAGGAACAATATCATGATTCATGATATTTTAATTTAAAAGTGAGTTATCTGTTGACTATATTATATTGTCTGATATTATGCTATATAGTTACCACTTAAAACTGAATTATTAAGTTATTTCAAACATTTGCATATTTGAGAAACTCAAAATTGATTTTTTTGACTTTTATTTTTTTTATTCGATGAGTAATAACATAAATAAGTTTTTGGTGAACTAACATATATTTTTTGGTCGCCTTTGTCGACCGTACGTAATTTTGGCGCGGCGACGCGGGCTCTACGCCGAAAACACTAGCGGAGCTCCACGTGTAAACCAATTTCTCCCAAACCAAAAAATATAAGTTAGTTCTGATTATTACTGTTAGTTATTACTCATCGAATGAAAAAAATAAAAGTCAAAAAAATCAATGTTGAGTTTCTCAAATATGCAAATGTTTGAAATTACTTATAATTCAGTTTTATGTGGTTTATTAACAATAACTGAATAACATAAAAAGTAAATACGATAAGCAAATTCTGATTGCACCAAAATATTGAGCATATAAATACAAACATTTCTACAAAAAAAAATTCTAAAAACTTAAATTTTTGGTATTTTAAATTCAAAACCACGATTTTTGAAAAAATTGAGCATTTTTAAGTTTTTTGACCATAACTTTCAAAATAAGTTTGACCGGATTTTTTTGAAAGTGCCATCAAATTAGGCATGCAGAAACACACATTTTGAAAAAAAAAAATTCAAAATATCGTTGGGAAGCTAAACTGCATTCGTTCCAATATAAAATACAAATATTATATAGAAATTAGAATTAGAATTTTAGAAATATAATCTATAATATTGTAGAATATTATAGGATGTAATAAGCGAATAGTCCACCTTATATAAAGATTACCTTATTTACAGAAAACGGTCGGAAAAACTACGAATAAACGAATCTAATCAGCTCTCAACGATTTATCAGCCATAAATTATTATTATGACGGAGATAGCGTAATATACGTTTTTTTGATTTTAGTACAGGATACCTAGCCGTATGCGAACGTGTATAAGTTTAAAAAATATTATTAATATTTATTATTATAATATTATTAAAAAATGCCACTTCCATTCATAAAAAAGCCAAAAAGGAATAAATATGCTTATAAATAAAGGTTTTTTTATAATATAGTATTCACGATGAGTACGAAACAAAAGTAGTATGGCGTTGTATCGGGTATAAAAAGTTGTCATGAAAAGTCCATATAACACAACAACGAAATATGAAACTGGTATGTATTTAAATCTGTACCAATACCAAATTAATAGAAGTTAATTAATTAGATTAATTTATTAAATAGAACATTAATTTGTTTGCATGTTTTTATTTTCTGTTTAATAGGCAGCTCGACGCGGTGTGACAGCGTTAATCGATTACACACAGTACCCACGTAAGTATTACACACACTAATATTACTACGACATCCACTTACCCGCTTTTTTGATTTTAAAACTTATAAATAATAGAATTTTCATAGTGTTATTAGCATTGTTTAATGGTCAATAACATTATATAGGTACATTTTTTTTACCGTATTTTTTGTGTTTTGATGTCATAAATGTGCCTTTTTTAGGGCAGTTATATAGGGTTAACAGAGCATCAACATCCGTGGGTTCAAAATGAATGTATTAATATATATATTATTATGCATAAAAGCGTAGCGTAATACTTGCCGACTGTTATCATTACGATAACCATTAAGTTATCACTATTTACGATTTATGACAATCATTAGTTCGAGGAATTAAATTTTTACACTTTTTGACCCAAAAAACTCGTAATGAGTTAAAACATTTTGAAAATGTTATCAAATATAGAAATTGACAAATAAACATATGTTACAAATGCCAATACGGTCTATACGGTTATTTGTTGAATTACAACAAAATGAGATAGTTGATATATGAAAAATTTAGTGAATAACCACTGTTTTAAAAATGTAACGTTCAAACGCTCATAAAAATTTAGTTTGAAATACCAAAAAAATCTAAGAAATATGTAACGAAATTAATACTATGTACCTACAGCCAAGCGCAGCTCCAAGGGGGGGGGGGCACTGGGGGCATGTCCCCCAGGCTTTCCAAAATTGTAATTTATACATATTTGTCCATGTGAACTGATTTTAATTAGATACCTAACTAAAAATTTTATTTTGCCTAAAAAACCATATGACATTAATATGAGATGTGTGTCATAATAATATAGGAACGTAGTCGAACTATCGTCGGACTCAGTACTAATTTGGGGAAACTACTATTATCAGTGAATACTCATATACAGTCATAATATTTTAACACGTTTTCATAGTAAATTGTCGACGGACGGTTTATGTACCTATATGGCTATATATTTTAGTCAATAGTCTTTATATAAAGAGTAATACTTATTATAAATAAATGTGTACACACGATTACACGAATCGACTATTTATAATATGACTTATATTTCAGATCATTATTGACTTCCTATTGAATATTAAATATTACATTTATTAGGGGATCCACCGGCTGCCACCTACAGGTTTGGGCAAGTTACTCAAAGAGCAATATCACAATACTAAATACCAGATACTTGGCTTTGGAGCATCGCGATACTAGATACTCGATACACGATACATTTTAATAAAATTAATCACAGGTTTTTTAAAAATTATATTTACTATTGTGGAGATGGCCACTTAATTAAGTAATGAGAACGGCAAAGAAAATAATAAAAAAGAATGATACTGTTCAGTAATGATAATACCTTAATAATACAAAGAAAAACCTATACGAGTACCTATATATACGAGAGTCGAGCACAAGCTCACCGACGGCCGACCGAAACGCAGACTGACTATATTACATTAATAATAAAACAAAATTATCATGCGAAAGGGATACATGTGCCAATTACAGATATCCAACAAGGTAAAGACGTAAAGTCCCATTCAATGTGCGTATATGTCACAGATATAAGTATAATATAACCATATATTATAATTTATTGGTAATAGTTTGAACAATAGTTTCCCACAATCTACAGCCTACATAAAATCACCTGGGACTAGTAAACTTACCTGAATAAATTTGTAGTCGTAAAATACATATTAAAATAATACCTTATTTAGGTAGTATTCAATATTCATTTTGATAGTAAAAAGCATATTTGTATCGAATTGTATTGAGTATCTTTCGGTAAAATTATTTTATGAAATATTCAATCCATCTACACGCACTAAAAAAATTACGACAGCATCATTGAATTAACAATAAGTCATTACATAATGATCCTAATGTAGGTATTAAGAAGTTATAGGTATATACAATTAAGTGTATTTGGACTTCGACTTGGCAATGAAATATTTTAAATAATAGATTACCTTAAACTTGATTTACTAGCTGTTATCAATAATGAAGCATCAAATATTTATATTTAATCCCTAATTTATATTACAAATTACAATAGTAACTGTACTATCATTAACTTATAAAAATCATTAAGGATTATTTAAAAAACTACAAAACAGTTATGAACCAACTCAAAAACTATGAAGTGTTTTGAAGTAGATATTTTCAAATAGGGTTTTCTCAAAAATTTAAAAAAAATATGCTCCAACAATTAGTTGGAAAAGTGGTAGTAAAATGGAATTATTGTGAATATTATTTCATGTACCCAAATCATAGATAGTTTCAGAGTTGCAAGCGTATTATACAGTATCCACGCCATATGAAAATATACACTATGCTTAAAAGTTAATGTGTTATGTATTATTATGTAGATAATAATATTTAAAATATTATATTAAATTATGGACTTAATGTAGGTATGTTACCTATATATCTACATGTATATTATATTATTATATATATTATACTTATAAATAATACAATTATACAAATGATATAATATGATATGTTCAAAATCAATCGATTAAAAATCAGCGGAGAATATGATGTAAAGACGTAGGTAGTAGGTACCATTATTGAAGAATGGTACTAACTATAGTATAATATTATAATAGGCAATTGTGAAGATAGTAACTATACCTTGAGAACGCGTAGATTGCCATATGTCCAAAGACTAGAAAATATTCATGCATTTCATTAAATATATTATTCTCACTGAACTTGCCATTACATGGCGTTAAGATGATGTAGTATTGATGTTCAAAGTAATAAAAATTTCACCGAGAAAAAATTAACTAGTGAAATTAATCGTGGATAATCATTACATTGTTAATAATATGGTATTAAGTGTATGAAATTCATAAATACTTAGTTGTAGACAAAATCCATAAAAATTGTAATCATCGGTTAATCGTATAATTTTTTTGTCCAACATTGCCAAAGATCATCACTGTGGACTGCAAACTAAAGAATAAAGAATTCCGGAAGTCAGTAGAATTTTGTGGCCGAGATGGCTGTGGCGAGAAAATTGTGATTGTAATGGGATTAAGATTCAATTATTTCGATTACGCGTGATAAATAAGTGCTGTAAATAATACAAATTAATCACTAACCACAGTATTTATTTCAAATTTATTTAGTAACCATCTACACAAGGCATAAAATAATACTAGATCCGTTAAAAACATGAGTAAAAATATTTATTTTGTTATTTGCGTACTACAGTCACGCATGGCCTCCTATATACATACCACCGTTTTAGAACCGCTGCATTGCTGCAACTAAACATTCGTTGTATCTATTATAATATAATATTATAATAATACCCAGTGGATCACAATTGTAAAAGCAGCACATTATAATAAACACAACAAAACCCCAAATAATATTATTTATAATATAAAACAGATACTTTCAGTTGATTACATAATACTAGAAGTAAACATAATATGGAATGAAAAAACCTATTCATAAAAATATAAATTACATAACTTATGTGACATAAGTATAATAATATCCCAAAAGTGTCGTGTCAACCTTTATGAAGATCACAGCTTCAGCACTTATTATTATATTAAGTAAAACCAAACAACACAGGCATATATTATGTTATACAATAGATTACATTTTACAAAACGGTCATGACGACAAGACTATAACCATAACGTCCATAACAATTTATAATTTGAACAATATTAGGATATTATACAAAGAAATGGCAACAGCTGGCGATCCTTTATATTTTACGACCCAATAGGCCGTAGTCCTAATTCCTTATACTATTAAACATTGAAAAGAAGAACACTATTCTTAAAAAGTATACTTTAAATTTCAATAACCAAACAACCAACATAAATCACAGTTTAACATGACATTATTCGTGTTCTTCATATACGAAACTAAGTCAAAGCAAATAAACCACAACTTATTTTAATACTTAGTTGACATTACTAGAATAACAAAAAAAAACACAATGACAATGACCTATATGTAGCTAAATAATAAAAATTAAATACGCAACGCGCATAATTATCGTCTGGTATGTACAGTGGCGTATTTGCGGGCAAAGGTATCATTTTGGTATTAACTATTTAACAATAAGGGTAACCACTAACCAGTACTTGCTACCTTCAGTTTGTTTCTAAACCATAAACCATAAAATGAGTTTTAAGACTAAACCGGAGGGGGGGGGGTTGTCAGAGTTTTGATTATGATGAATACTGAATAAATTATATTGCCCCACTCCCAGATTTTTATCCAGTTACGCCACTGGGTATGCACCAAATGGAAACATTTTTAAGCGATAATAACAGGGCAAAATACAATTTTATTTAATATAGCAATATAGCATTAGTGCAAAAAATGTAAATGTAAATTGAATATTAAAAATTTCTGTAGGTATTCTACTGTACAATAATAGTGCGACTATAGGTACGGACTATACCTATACGGTTCTCTGTAATTATTGATATGTTGAATTTGAATTCAATGATATAAAATCATCGTATACGAAAAACGATTCTGAGTGAAGACGGTCCTGAGTAAGTACCTACCGAGTAGTGAGTACTGAGTATAAGCTACACACGAATAACATTTTTAAATTTCAAAAAAATAACTAAAAACGTTTACATATCTAATTTCATCTAAATTTGAACTTAAAATATCTTTTTAAAAAACTATGTTTATATATTTTTTTAGATTATTTAGTTACAGTGTGTACTACTTATATAAAAACCCAGTTTTAAATTTTCAATCCTTAGCTACACAAAAAAAATAATTTGCAAATTTTCGAGATTTTTATGAATTTGAACTTTTGATGTTTGTAAAAAAATCGTGCTTATATGATTCCATAATATTTTTCAACTGCTATTATAACAACTTATGAAAAACTTTGTATTAAATGTCAAGCTCTTTGACCCAAAGGATAACATTTTATTGACAGAAAATAGAATAAAACCTAAAAAAAATTGAAAATTGAAAATGTCTATAAATAACTCAAAGCGAGTCAAAATATTTTGAATATTGTATCATGATTTGAAAAAGTAAATGCGTTCCTTGCATTTGTAAATGTCATTGTGTAACTATATGAAATATATAATAATATACGTAGGTACCTACCTACACACGAATAATAATAATATATTATTAAATTAATAGTTCACAATTATTGATATTTTACACGTAGGTAAACGTCGTGCACCATACCTATATAGGTAGATACTGAAAATAATTTGAACACAAGTCACAATAACTATATCGTAATCGACAAATTACTATAGTATCTCAGTAATAACAGCTGTAATAAATAATAATTGAACATCAAAAAATCTATTATCCTACCTACCATAATGTCAATATTTGTGATCTGTGTGTGTTTCAAATTTAAAAGATAAAATATTACGTAACTTGGATTAGGCATTATATAATAATAAGTATAATATATAATTATTATGTCATTAAATGAATGTGTGTGTATATTCAAATATTATATTATATATTTCGGTAGATAATTTCAGTCATTTTATAAAATTGTATAAAATACCTTGGCATTATATTAGTATATTGTAATGACTGAATTATATTATATTATCTTGACGGTAACATGTTATAATATATATTATATAATTATAGGAACCTTTATTATACAGCATAAGTGATAGGTACTCACGATTCTGCATTATATAATCATACAACCATTTAACATTTTCAGTTATATTTGTTTGCTATCGTCCTCATAAATTGTAATAAGATTATAATACCTAACTAGTAATACGCATAAACATGATGCTCGTCCTAAAAAGTCCTTCTCAAGGTGGGTGGTATCGCTATCCAGAAGGGTTCCAATGGTAGTTAAAAGCTTAATTGTTGTTGGGGGAGGGGGATATTGGATTACCAAAAGGTGACGGTGACAGTTTAAATTGTTTTCAAAAACATTATGTAGTACAAATAATTGAACTTGTGTATTTCATATTTTTAGAATAATCATTCGTCTGTCAAATTCGGTAATTATGTCATTCAGTCTATTTGACTATTTGTATTTACTATTTGGCTAACTCGCAAGTCGCGGATGTTGACCCTTCGTCGTTTATTGTTTTTATAATAATATTGTAGTATTTTTCGTATTTAATTTTATTTATGTGTTTTCTACATCATTGCTAAATCGAAGAAATAATGTTGGCAGTATAATAGTATATTTAATATTTGTGTATATACTATATATACAGTATTATAATATAACATACACTTATTTATAAACAGTAAATTAATTTTTCATTGTATACTTTTGTACCAGTATACATTTTTCTTTAAGGGGGTAGGGCTTCCGTATAAGATTTTTTTTCAAGTGGGTGATAAAGTTTAAAAGTTTGCAAACTACTTCAACTGTCCTAAACTGAACCAGGTGAGTCATTTAAGTTTTCCATTTGTTGTTATTGGAATGTTTGGAGACGATTTTCAAATCACAACCAGGCGTCTATAGGCCTTTATAGTTATAACTACCTAATATAAGTATAAGATCACTTTTTGTATTTTCATATTTGTCCAGAAAGTTCGAAGGACAATGTGAGTGATGTATAAATATATTTAATAACACAAGGGGGTTATATTTAAAATTTTATTTTACATATTTTGTCGTCATTACATAAAAATGCATATTTTAGTAGGTATATTAGACAAATTAAGAGCAAAATATGTAGGTAAAAAGTTAGATAATTTTTATATTAAATATAATATTATACCTAACATAAAATACAAATTTGTATAAAAATATTATTTTCCAAAATATGCGTATCCATATTATATTAAATATTTATATTATGAGTTAGGTATTCACTATATGATCAATAACACCGCGACGCTTGTAGAAAGTGAACTTCAGTTGTCCTTTGTGAATGACATATTCAGTTTCAGAAAGACTAATTAAATTTCTATGAGCGTTTGAAGCATAGGGGCAACTAGAGGACAAATCCTGGGGGTGTTCGAATTATATAGAGGACATAGATCTATGTGGACTACCCCCCCCCCCCTAAATACCATACTTCAATTTTATAATTACTATAACCATTATTTATTATGAATGGACCATAAAAACAAAAGCACACTAATATTTTAATATTTAAGTATAAAAACAGTAATATATCTGATAAATACATTAAAAATAGTGACTAAGTATTATTAACAGATCAATTTATTTAGTTTTTTTTTTCTATAAATACCTATAAAATTTTATCTTAACCCAAATAGCGTTAAAATTTAATTTAAGACTCCTGATATATTGTTACAATAGCAGTTGTAAGATATTAAAAATATATAGGCTTTTTTTGTAAACATTTAAAGTTCGAATTTTGACAAAATTTATCAAATTTTAAATTTAAAAATTATTTTGTAGTGAAAAATATATAAAATGATCAACTTTTATAGCAAAGGATTAAAAAATTTAGAAAAATGTTCAACATAAGTATGTTAGGTATAAATTACTTTATTTACTATAATATCATCAAATATACTGTCTTAGTAATATCATAGGCTTACTGACCGTCTTCACTCAGAATCGTTTTTCGTAAACAATGATATTCTATCGCATTGAATTCAAATTTAACACCATTACAGTGACCCACTTGTAATCTACTTTACAGAAGAGCGACACCCACTTTCACACCTTTTTTTTAAGATTTATATTTTTGTTCATAAACAATACGCAATGCCTTTATTTATAGGTAATTATACCCATTAATTAAGTTTATAAAATACATTTTCCGTATATAGCTTACACGAATGCGTATACCTACTAAGTATACTAATAGTATAATTTTCTAAGTGTTATAAGTTTATATAGCAGATTACATGCGTAAAAACATACGAAAATTGCTTAGTAAAATTGTATATTTGCTCCAAAATCTACGTGTAAATTTGAAAATAAATTGCAGTATAAAAATGCAAAACTGTAAAAGTTATACAAAATAAGTTTAATTTCTCTAACCTAACCTATATATAGAAGCTGATTAACCTATAATATATAATCAAATCGAAGTGTCACTATGATGACTATAATGAGTAGGTATATACTACAAGCTATATATAGCTTCTTCCTTCAAATTTTTTATTTTCTTCCCAAGCTATGACGTTTCGTTTATTAAAATGTATTCGTATTATGCATTTTCTGTATATATAATGATTTATCTCCATGTATAAGTTAAACATTTTTTTTTTAAATTAAAATTGGTAATTATAAATACATCATTTCGAAATTATGTTTTTTTAAATTATAACTAATATATTGCGTAAAATATGTCTGTACAAAGGGAAACTACGTTCTACGTCTATATTAAATTATAATTATAACTCATAATACTTACCTATATTGGGGTGTACCTATATAATTAAAACACTTCAATAAGGTACTATACTGGGTATAGGTGTACGTTTTATCTAAATTAACCAACATTTTCTTTCCCCCATAATATGGTTTCACAGTAAATGTTTTAAACAATGTTATAACTCATAGAATACTATAGGAGACAATTATATTGTATAAATGATTTAAATACCCACGAATTTTTGGAATAATATAAGACAAATAATTGCCATAATGGTTTACCATAGATCTGCATGTATATCGAACTATTATTACGTATAAAAATAACGTTTTCATGATATAAAATAAGGAAAGTAAAATATATTTTTCATCCAAACAAATGTTTTATTAACACATATAATTGTAAATATTGCAAAAACGAAGAGAATTGCGAAAAATTTAAATTGAATTATAAATAGGTATATGTAGGTAAAAGGTACATAGTTTAATTCCGATAGATATTTGATCAGATTTTATAGTTGCATCAAACAAGTTGTCTGCAAACATAGTTGAGATATAAATTAAATCCAGTCTTTAGACTTACAAGTTATTTTATAATTTATACCATTATTATTTGAAATTAAAAAAAAAAGAAGCGGGTAAGTGGGTATAACGATCTACTGTACCTACATAATTATGTGTCTAGAGAATCACTGTTGAAATTCAACGGTATAAAATCATTGTAAATATACATAAAACGATTTTGAGCTAAAACGGTCTGTCACCCTATACCTATTACTAAATACTAAGTATATATTTTACAATATTAATGCTATTATAGTAATTTATTTTACAGTAAATAGGTAATAATACAGTATAAGCAGAGTATAGGGCGTTATTCGTATGAAATTTTATTTAGATGATTATTTAGATGATATTTTATTCGAATAAATTATAATACAAATGATTTTTTCACAATTATTCGATTAAAAATGTATTCGAATAATTTTCAAACATAATTATTCGAATAAATTGATATTTTAAATTAAACTAAACACCACTGTCACACATTCATACACTCACGCATAGAAAAATGTATGAGACAACACGACACAAGTAATATCATAAGATAATCTTTAAAGTTTACGCAGGACAAAGTACATTTGATAAACCAACGTTTTCGATGTTTAGATATCATAATATCAAACAGATAAATTTTATAGCTACAAGCCTATACCTTATAGTATAATATATAATATTATATACAATAATAGCTATATCCAAAAACTAAATGGTATTTGGGTGTATGACATGTGCATGTGCTAATGCCTAATGAAATAAAACAATATTCTATAGTGTGCCGTGCAGATCACGCTATGGCTATATAATATGTTTCTCATATTCGTGAAGCGTCAGAACAAGCTATCTGCAGCATTTAAAATTATATAATAAAAATCAATAAAACGTTTTATTAGTAAATTATTAAAAAAAATTAATTAATTTTTATTCGAATAATAAGGTTTGAAAATTATCCGAATAATTTTTTATTTGAATAATAACGTTTGGAAATTATTCGAATCATTTTTATTCGAATACATATTTATTCGAATCATTTTTATTCGAATACATATTTATTCGAATAGTTATCTAGATAAAATTTTGCCCAACCTATACCTATTGAATTATTTTTTCCGAAATCATAGCATTTACAAATGTCACTATACATGTATGAAGTATAATAATATACTTTAAAAGTTGAAGTAAGTACCTACCTAGGAACACACGAACAAAAATTTTTAAATTAAAACAAAATAACTAAAATTGCTATTATTCTTCCTTTAAAATTATAATTTCGTCCAAATTTTAATTTTAAATATCAAAAAAAAATTATTTATACATTTTTTAGATTTTTTGGTTACAGCGTATGAATATTACTCATGAGAAAACCAAAATGTGATGATCGACAAAAATTATTAAAATGAATACATATGCAATAGTGGCGATCATCGCATACTTCAGTAGTTCAGTATAATAATATTATCAGTGGTGATTACTGATTTGCGCCCACGAATTAAATAACAATTACAATTAGTACTTCAAACATATAATTCAAAGGAATGTGCTTATATGCACACCGACAAGTCTAGAAAATAATATATATATATCAAACAAACGCGAGGTTCGGCTACGCGACAATATTTCCCATATAAAATATTATACCTAACTATAACATAATAAAATAAAAATAATTAACGGCAAACAGTATGATATTATGGGTACAACACGATTGCGAACGTTTTACCTTTTTTATAACACGATTGCGAACGAATGACGCTTATCAGAGAATTTGGTTTCTTAGCTGAAAAACGGACGATTGCGAACGTTTTTATAGACCCCGTTGCCAAGTTTACAAAATATTTTTTATTAAATAAAAACTATTGATATTAATGACACAATGAAAACAACAAATACGTTACAAACTAAAATAAAATAAAATATAATTTAATTATAAATATTAATAATACTGTTACAAAATCTACGTGTTTATGTTACGTTAAAAGCTGAAAAATAAATAAAATAATACAAACAAAATAATGGTTTTTAAAAATTGTTTTCTACATTTTTGCTTTTTTTAAATTTTTTCCCTGGTAGGAATTACCAGTTTTTTCTTAAGTATAAAATTAGATCCTAGTGTATTTTATAATCATTATAATTTTGTAATGTTAATTCAATTTTAGATTTATCTTTTTTGGCCATAGGATTATGTACGTTGTTTTTAATTTAATTTATTATTGTCAAAGTTTGAGCTTGTGTTTCTTTTAACCCTAATATCACGACGTGTGTTGGAGGATGGGGGCTATACAACTGACCATTGTACGTCCTATGAAAACTCTCTGGACCATTGGTAGTTATCGCCCGGCGTAATAGCAGAAAACCCTTATATTATTACTATTTGATTATAAATTTTAAATTATTATTTAAAAATTTGTTATTGACTAACACCAAATCTGACAACACCGCACGATTAAAGGCCGTTAAAAACGTTCGCAATCGTGTTACTGGATAAGGTCCGTTCGCAATCGTTCCATTCGGAATCGTATATTACCCGATATTATATATTATTATATTATATTATAGGTATTGTATTATACTATTATATAATATATTGTGTGAGTGGGAAGTGGGCGTTTGTGTTTTCGGTATTTGACGAAGGCAATTTTACCTAAGTATTATATTATAATTTATAATGCATAATATAATATTTCATATTGCAACAAGTACCTATATAGATGTAATTTTGTAATTCATAGTCCTATTAATATAATATTACACTACTGGAACAAACACCTATTCATGTTTGATTTTTTTCTTTGATGGTAGTTGTATAAGTTAAAAAAAATATTGTTTCTTCATTAATCTATATACTATAATAATCTATCGGGCGTTGCTATAAAATATATATAAACAATATAATAATATGATGTATAGGTATAGTATAATCTTTTGGTGTAAACAAGGTGGATTAGGTATTTGGTCAGCTGAAAATATTTCTGTAGCGTTAAATTTCTTAAAAAGTATTAAACTATTATGCTAATCAATGTATAAAAGAGTTATAAATTATTTCGACACAATACCTACATATTATTATGTAATAATTATATCTACTACCACCAAACAGGACTACTTATAGGACAATTTCATGCTTTACATGTGTGTATTACATTCGATATATGCAAAGAACATTCAAAACAATAAAAACCAAAAATTCTGTTTGTGTCTTAAACAGATTACCAACTAAGGAAAAGATTAAATTTAGTTTATTGTTAAAAAAATAATAAAAAATGCGGTCGAATGTACACGCATGCGCATACAATATTGCGAGTAAGTAAAAATTATATTGATTTTAATATTTACAATATTATACACATCAACGGTAATCACGTCTCCACACCGTTGTCCTATCTGTGTTTACTCTATGTCTCTATCTACGCTGTTTGTTAAGAGGACGCTATACTGCTATACCCAGGCATTTGTTGTCTCCGTCTTACACTCGTACGATATAGGAAATTTTCATTCATTAGTTTCAATAGTGTGCTAAATGCTGATAGTTTTGAATTTTTTATATTAAAATTAATTGACAAATTATAAATCTTTTAGGCAAGAACATTAATTATGCTTAAGCGTCGGTGATTTTGTGATGTTTTTATTTTCAAGCAAGGTATGTAAAATGAAAAAAAAAAGGGAGTCAAGTGGATGTCGCTCCGCTGTACAGTAGGTTACAAGTATAGATCACTGTATAATGGATGGTATTAAATTTGAATTCAATGATATAATATCATTGTATACGAAAAACGATTCTGAGCGGGGACGGTCTGTCAGTCTAGGATATTTGAAATTATATTGATATTGTTATTTTACGGTAGCTGCTAAGTTGAATTAATATTATTCATATTATTTAATTATTAACATAAAATTATCAGTGATGCTAGAAAAATATTATAATATATACTTGTACTCGTTAAAATTGATTTTAATATGTAATTTCGTCTAAATTGGAATTTAAAATGTCTATAAAAAATAACTGTGTTTATATATTTTTTAGATTTTTTGATTACAGTATGTACTATTTATTAGAATCTTTATTTTAAATTTTCAATCCTTAGTTATAAAAACTGACCATTTTATAATAGTTTAATTACAATAATTTATAATTTTTGAGATTTTGATGTATTTGGTCAAAATTCGAACTTTAAATGCTTTATAAAAAAAAATTGTGCCTATGTATTTTTAATAATTTTCAACTGATATTGTATTAATATATCAGGAGCCTTGTATTAAATTTTTACACTTTTTGGCCCAACAGATAAAACTTTATTGATATTTATTGAAAAAAAAACTAAAAAAATTGAAAACTGAAATGTCCGTAAACAGCTCAAAAAGATTCAAAATATATTCAAAATTATATGGTGTATAGAAAATACTTATATAAACATTCAGTGAAATTTTCATGCATCTACAGTTATTCGTTTTTGAATTGCAACAAAATAAGAAAATCGCTACATGAGAAATCGAGTGAATATCTAATTTTGTAAAAATTTAAACTTAAAATGCTCATAAAAATTTATTATGACTTGCTTATAAACTTTTTTTTATTGATAAAATTAGGCAAACTTATAAGGATTCTTGTATCACATTTTCAAACCTTAGATTTAAAAAGAAAAATTTTTATGAATTTCTAACTCAAAATAAATTGCACATTTTCGTCATTTTTACGTATTTTGTCAAAATTTGAACTTTGATTACCTATAAAAAAAAATTGTGACTACAGATTTTTAATATTTTTCATCTGCCTTTGAAACTATATATCAGAAGCTTACTATTAAATTTTCAAGATTTTTTACCCAACAAATAAAATTCTATTGACAATTATAGAAAAAAAAACTAAAAAAATTGGAAACTGAAAATGTCCGTTAACAGCTCAAAATAAGTCAGAATATTTTGAAAATGATATGGTGTGTAGAAAATGCTTATATAAACATTCGGTCAAAATTTCATGTATCTACGGTCATTTCTTTTAGAGTTATACCAAAAACCAAAATCGATTTTGTCGAAAATTGGTTTTCCGTAAAAATTCCCGTTTTTCCCTTAATTTTTCATTTGTTTTTCCAGGCGCTCATGAAAACTACTGGGAAATTTTGACTTTTGACCCCCCAAAGTACCAACTAGATTCACTTTCCTATCAGAAAAGGTACTATTAAAGAAAATCGAAGCATTTTTTCTGTCCTAAAACGTGATGACAGACACAAAAATAAAAAAAAAAACACACATCATTGTAAAATCAATACATTCATCGCTCCGCTCAGAATCTAAAATAAAAAAAAAATTAAAAAAAAATTAAAATAAAAATAAAAAAAAAACACACATCATTGTAAAATCAATACATTCATTGCTCCGCTCAGAATCTAAAATGCTCAAAATTAAAATGTCAAATAAAAGCCAGCGCGTAAGAACAGATAATATTCTTGTCTAAAAGTTTGATGATAGGTCTATTCACTCTAATATCAAAATTAACAACACACTATTGAAACTGGTGAACGAAAATTTGGTAGGTAGGTACCTATGTCGTACGTGTGTTAGACGGAGAATAGAGACAACATTATATGCGGGTACGAGCTATCCTCATAAGAGGATGATAGCTGGGTATTTGTTTTCTATCTCTGGCCCAAGCGCAATATAGCAAATTTGACATTTATAATAATGTTTATAATCATATTAATCCTAAAATATAAATAATTAACTATAAGATATTGGTACTGTGGTATCACCCCTATTAGATTATACGCGGTAAACCAACTATACGCCTTACCTTCGTACGCTCTAAGCTAATGACACTCACTAGAATAAATTCAGATTAGCACTTGTAACTTATCGAGGCACGATGGTATGCGTTTGTCGATTCTACGTCCATTCTCTAAAATTGGAAATGACTATTAGCACTTCACAACCGTAGCGCTTAGTTTAAATAAACTTCATTGACTAGGTATGTTTGTCTGAGCACTGTTCCAATATAAAAGGTAAGAACGAAGGAGACTTGAAATATTATTTAACTCGGGTTTTTGGGTCGGAAACACTTTTATTAAATTAAAATAAACATAAATAAAACACTTAGCAAATTCAGATTGCCTAGCCCGGACTACGATCACCGCTTCACACGTCCCTACATTCTCGCCGAATCACTCAGCGACAACTATGGCTGCGCGTATGGCGGTGTTATATAGAAAATATTGTCGCCTCAATACATGTAGCTTCATTGGCCTGACCTATGTCAATAATTTACAGTTTAAAATACATAAGTTATAGCCACATGGCCGGATCTAGGGGGGGGGGGAAGTCGGGGATTTATTCCCGGTCGCATAATTTCCGTGGGCGTATTTTGAAGGTTTTAAATTTTAAAATTTAACAAAAGTCATAACTACAAAATAATTTTTTGGAAGAAATGTATGTAATAATGTGCATGTGAATAAAATAATATTATATTATTTTTAATTTTAACAAGTAATAACATTGTTTTAAAATGGACAAATAGGTATATGCATTGCATTGGAAATACCCGTCCACTATACTATCAGCGGGATTGACTGTCCCAGCCGATCTAATAATAAAATATTAATTATTCAAATAAGTGGGAAATTAAAATATCGTTGAATTTTATTTTATTATCATTGTATTGTGATTCGTCTATCGTCGTTTCATGTGTCCGTGTTAATGCGTTATATTAATAATATAGCCTGTATTAGCTTATAAAAACAGTTTGTTTATACATTTATGCTGAAGCCGAATTTAATTTTAATTTTGACACTGCAACAGCCAACTGTTAAAAGCTATCATCGTCATTCGTCCGTGTTTAGTAATTAGTACTCAGGTTATAGTACAACCAAAATTAACAATATTGCTATTTTTTTAATCTGTATGTAGTCAATAGTTTATTTATTAAGAACACTTGTGAATATCTAGTATTTGTTATGGAACTTTATTACATCGCAGCCCGCAGGGCACCTTTTTTTTGGAATTATTTTTTATTTTTGTATTGTATGTTTTTTTTTTGGTTATACATGTTTTGCAGTGTTAGGTAGTAACGTAAAAGAAGTAACGCGTTACTTAATTTGTAAAACGTTACGTAATTTTATTAGAATTATTTCCAAGTAACAAAAATGTAATGGACATAATTTAACTTATAACGCGTTAGGTACTATTTAAAATTATTTAGTACCTATTCCAGTATTGCAGCGAATTTAACAAAAAACGTTTCCATGCATGTTAAAATTTAAAAGTTCTTATTTAATTAAGTTCTTTATTAACACATATTTTTTAATAGTTATAAGTAGGGAACAGATTTAACTGTAAATACATATTTTTATTAAAATTAGATATTTTAGATCTGATAAAAAAATATGTATGATTTAGATCATTCTAATTGAAATAAATCCAAATTTATTTTATATATTTTTACATACTTGGTAAATAAGTACATATTTTCGTAATTTTTTAGTTTTTCATTGATTTTCGATGACGTTTAACATCATCAATTCTATACTTCGTCTAAAACAACAATATATGTAATTTTTGACAGAGATATTTTAATAGGAAAAATTCAACAAGGATTTATAGAAATTTATATTAAGTTTCATATTTTGTAAATCTGGAAAATATAAAATAATATATTTTAGTGTATACATTTAATCCATAATTAATAAATAATCATTATATTATTTTAATTTTCAGTTCTTAGTTATATTTTTCTTTCATTGTAGTTTTTTTGTACTCAAGTAGATACATATGAAGGTTTGACTGTAACAAATATTAAAAATGTATAAAAATTGTTCATTTACATAAAGCTTTTTATGTTAAAAGTAAGCAGTAAATATTTTAAATTTGTTAACAAATAATTTATATATGTTATTATTACCAATATTATTTTTTCTAAACCTGGAACTTAAAAATATTAACCGAATATAATTATTTAAATATTAATTAATATAAATATAATTATAAGAAATATTATTATAAAAAAATATGCGAGTGTGTTTGATTTTTATAAAAAAAAATACTAATTCTGGTCATTTGCGAAATTTCTTGAAATGGGCGTATATTTTTCATTTTCCCCGGGTGTTAAAAAGTTATGATCCGGCCCTGGTTATAGGTATGCATGACTTTTTTATAACCGTTCGAAATAAAAATGTTAACAAAATTCCACAGTCACGAAAATTCGCAAACTATTAGTGGTTAAAAATTGAAATTTAATTCGTTGTATAAGTATTATATTAGGAGTTAAGAGAACATGGCAGTGTAGCGCGCCCGCATGTGTTGTCTCCGTCTTACAAGCAGTGCGTGACACAGCAAACTCTATGCTTAGCAGATCACGTTTAGTTCCGTTTGTTTAAAAATAAAAGTAAAATTACTTCTAATAAAATTTAAATGTAAGAATATTACCTCGGGTACCTAATAGGCGTTTTATTATATTTTAATTATATAGTGTATTATGAGTATTTTAAAATTGTCAATTATTTGTAAATCTTAAAATACTCTTGACTCGCTTTAAAGAGATGCCCTAGATAATAATCTTACCTTTAAATTTTATAAGAGTTCATTTCACTCTAATTTGAGAAATTAATATGATTATAATCATTATTGTGAACGTAATATTTGCTATGTTGCGCGTGGGTCAGAGAGAGAAAACAAATACTGCGCTGACATGATCTTAATAATTTAATCGAATGTTCTGGATTATTTTATGCATAATTAATTTAAGAAATGTCAATTTGTTTTATTCGTCTTTGTCAAATACTCAATTAGTATCAAATGCACCAATTAATCTGTAATGGGAGTATACCTACCTACCTAATGTGTACAATATTGATCCTTTTGTTAATAATTTTTAGAACTATGTAAATTTAGCTCTTGGATGTGAATAATAAGATAAACAATTTTATTGTAATTGGACGTTGCGTCTGTATATAAATTATATTAATAAACAAATACATATGAGGTAGTATACACATGGTATAAAATTATTTTATACAGGTTAACCTACAATATTGTATATATATAAAAAAATATACTAGTTAATATTCCAAGAGTATTACGTGAATTGCCATCACCACCGTGACCAGGCTCAAATAGCCTATCGAGTGTTCGTGTATTGTATTTTCTTTAATTCTTATTTATTGTAAGCCGAACCTATACCTATTTTCTTTTTCCGCGAATCTTTGCAGATTCAATAATAGTATATTAATATATTAATACATTAATAACATTGCAATTTACATTTCCACACGAAAATTATATTTTACTATTTGTTTATACATATTAGTTATAAGGAGTTTATTATTTATTTATTTGATTATAGACATAATAATACGGTAGGTTAAATTAAACTTTGTTAAAAAAACATAGGATATATTGTATTATAATAATAAGTAATAATTATAATATCATATTATAATATATTACTGCATGTTATTAGGTAGCTTATTAGTCGATACATTCTTATTTATAACTAGCTGCCCGATCTTCCTCCGGAAGAAATTATTACAAAACAAAAGAAAAAAAAAAGAAACAGATATCGTTATCGGTGAATATATGAAAATAATTGGTAATTAGGTAATCTATATATATATATATAATATATATATAATTATTATTATTATGAGAGGAAATGCTTAGGTCAGAGACGTTCAAAACCGGTTTCCTTCGTCTCCAAAATCAGGTTAGATTCTTATATATATAGATAGATAATAATATGTAATTTATTTATCTATTATAGCAGTACATACGGACAATGAATAATATATAAGTACATTAATACAGTACATAGGTATATGATCACGGCGAACTATTATTTCCGAAATATAGCATATTGCAGGTATTATATAATAATATTATATTTTAATGTTATATCAAAATATGTTTAAACTCCTAACTAATAGTAATACGATTTATAATTTATATACATGATATTATAAGAAGCATCAGGAATTGTGAGTTGGACGGCGTCGAGACTACGGAATCTGCTGACGTAAGGAATTTGTGGCACGAATTATTCGCACGACACACTTTGAATGGCAGTCAAACATCGGTCTTTGTTTTATAATAGGTAATGATATGCTCACACATCATTAGGTATAAGTCTATCATTAGTCTAGAGAGCGGATCTTTAGGATTTTACATATTTTTATTGGCTTTTTATGTAGCATTACGAGGGTGAAAAATGTGGACGATCTATCCATCATAGAGTTCGTAGGAAATAATTTATTTTGCATATTTTAGCATATTTTGGACATAAGAGAATATTTAGCCTATTTCTCATATTTTAGAATATATTCAATTATTGTTCATAAAAAGCATATTTTATTAATTTCTTGAGTTGGAATTTTTTTAAGCAAAAAAAATTTGATTTAAGAATGTTAAAACTTAAAAATCATTGAATTATCTACTTGGTTGTAATTAAATTGGTAATGTTAGTCATACTGTTACTCTCAGTACGTGATTGTACCATAGATTATCGTATTTGACAACTAATAACGTGGTGAGAATGATTTTATGATAAAATTTTTTTTTTACTTTTATATAAACGACTTTTATAGTTTAATATTTTAACGTACCTACGATTTAGTTTTATAATATTCATCTTTATTTTTACATTTAAATAATTTATCTTTTACCAAAGAATGGTGCATATAAGTTGTTCAATGTTTTTATTTAACTATTTTGTTTTTATATATAATTTTATTATATTTATATTTTTATGTATATGAACTGTTCTGCATGTTTATATTTAAATAATTTACTTGTTACCAAAGGAATGGCCCATAACAGAAATTCATTGTTTATATTGAACTATTTAAGAAAGAAAAAAAATCATATTATTGCATATTTACAAGTTTAAGGAACATTTAGAGATTATTTTAGGGTTTTTTTAGAGCATATTAGTATCATATTTTAAGCTTTTATGAACCTAAAAATCCGCTCTTTAGGTATAACAAACAAACTAAAATGTAATAGAATAATAAATAATAAATAACGGCCAGACTGTCGTTCGTATAAATCTGCCATCCCCAATAAAACCATTGACACCGACAAAAAAGTACGATCTGTATTATACGATTACAAATTAAGAAACCGTAGAACGTAGGGCGTGCGGCTTTCTTATATATTCCGCCAGAGAAAAGGAATGGCCGAAAAAGGTCTTTGCCACCGGAAAAATCTAGTCCCGGAATGCAAAAAACCTTTGATAAAAACCACCTACCACTCTGGTCAACACATATTTGATATAAAATATCTTCCTGTATAAATAAATGAATATTGTGGTTATATTATAAATTTGTTATAAAATATATCTATATTGAACAGTAAGGAGCATTTAAGTATACCTATATTAATATTTTTTTAAACTTATGGTATGCGTAAACACATATTATTACAAATTGTAATTTACAATAAGATAATTAAATATGATTTGTAATATAGTGTATTATATTATCATTATAAAAAATTAATCAATATCTAAACAATAGGTGGGTATTGTACAAGTAAAATGCACATATATATAACCACTATTGTAAAAGTATTATTTATAATTTATGAAATATAAATATATTGGTATAATATATAATAAATTAATATATGTATATATATAGATATATATAGATATAACATTCCTACCTAGTACCTACACTTTGCAACTTACAACTTACTAATATATTAAGTGACAAACACACATCATTGTGATATAGTATAAATACTACTATTTAGATATATTTTTTTAGACTATAAATCGATAATTATTTAATTATAAATTGATCGATCACACAAACATGCTATAGGTACCATATTATATCCTTTATTAGTTAAAAAAATTATATATAAAATTTGGTTGATTTTATAGGATAGGATCATTCATTATTCCTGTACAGTGTATTTTTGAGCACAAAATTATAATGGCACCAGGTACTATAAGGTAAATGTAAAATGTATAATATGAAACATATAAAAATTATCGCATGTACCTATAAAAGTTGAGAACAATCGCAATAAATCGGTTTTATTTAATTTTAGTCAAACATTCACTACGGATGACTAAAATTAAACATATTGTTTTAACTGCGTTTATACACACTGCTCGAAAACCGACGCAAATGTTCGTCATTCGATACTTGAATCATTCAAACATCAATCACCAAAGTATCAATATTGTTGATATTATATTATTTTCAGATACAATTTTTATGAGACCTATTATTTAAAAATTATAATTATTTTATTGGTAAAAATGAAATTGAATAAAAAAATATGATTATTATAATAATATTATACTGATTTAAAAAATTATTTCAAGGTACCAAATTACGACAAATATAAATGCCTACATAATATAATATATACAAATAAATTTTTGGCTATCTCCCAATATGCGGTCTACCACAAAAATATGCGGTCTACCAAAATGGACGTGGTCTACCGTAATAATATTAAAGTAATAAAGTACAATATAAGTATAATTTAAAATATAAAAAAAATTTAATTTATTTAGGATCCACAAAATTATCTACCATAATAATATTAAAAGTATAAGAAAGTATAATTTAAAGTATAAAAAAGAAATTAATTTATTAAGGATCCACAAAATTATTATTATTATTAATTTCATATCTCTAAGGAAAGCATCAAAAATATTATCTGTTTTATTTAATCCTCGCCACCAATACTCACACACAACATTGATAGACCGCATACTATACTCATGTTTATAGTTACGTAGCAAACAAAACGGAGGTAGACCGCATATTGGGAGATAGCCAAATTTTTTTTTTCACATTTAGCAATAAATAGAATAAGGAAAACGTATTAGTTAGTTGTAATTATAAACAAAATTAAAATAAATAAATACACTAAGTGTCACTAACCGATTTTCTTACGAGTAATTAAGAATACATTATATTATAATATCAATAAATATTATTTTTTATGCATTTTTATTATATAATTTTATTTAATTTCAGTGATACGTATATTCCGACTGTATATGTTTAAACACTAGTATATTATTTAATTTACTTTTCAACCTGTATATAATATTTTAATTTTAGTGGGTGGGGGTATGGATGGGAGAGCAGGGCAGGGCCGAGCACTTACTTGATAACGTATAGCTTGAATCGTAAGTTGGACGGGCTTACTGTGGGAGGGGAGAGGTAGGGCCGTTCACTTACGCTATATGCATGGAAAAGAGAGGATAGGCACACTTTCGGACTCGTGCGTAATCTTTGGCTGGGCGGGGAGGGGAGGTGGTAGTCACGTATACGTAAGCGACCATTGGGCGGGCGGGGTAACTGGATTTTCATGGATTTGCAGGGGGGGAAACTTAACAGAACCTACCAAAATATACCACTATTATATAATTAATAAAAAAAAATACAAATTTATACACGTAATACGTATTATTACACTAATAAATTAAATACAGTTTTCAGGTACACTATAATAATCACTATAATACCTATTATACACATCATTATACTACATCACCACACACTGCACAATAAAAATATTTTATTGCAGACCATCAATTAATGATAATATTGATTTTCCAGTTTCCACAAGTAACACTGCAGTCTGCAGATATATGTAGGTATCTGGTATATACATTTAATAATAAGTCAGAAAATCACATCAATTAAATGTGTAATTTGGTTTGTGTCTCTACAGCCAGCTATATACCTACATAATGTTGTAATATAGGACTCCGAATGTTTATGTGCACGACAATGAATGTCTTATCAACGATATTATAATATTATTGTGTCCCGGCGTCGATGGGAAAATAAAATGTGAACAGTGACACAATCTATGGCGCGGTTAGCGTATAGTATTACATAATATATTATATTGTATATTATCATATAATACCATTATAATATATAGTATTATACTCAATGATAATATTTATACGATTATACATGTATAATATTATATAAACCTACATAATATATTTAATAGGAATAGGAACCTATAATAAATCAGACACAAAATGAAATAGTAATGACAAGTCAGTGAGTTTTTATTTTTGTTCAAACAATGAAACACATTATTTTGTATAGTCACCATACGTCGTCTGCTGTTCAATAACGTGCAATGGGACATAACCATGAGACCCGTCGCCGCATTGTCAGCATTGTTATTAAACCGCTTAGTCTTGAATCGCAATAGCCAATGACATCGTATCCGCCCCATCCCATCACTTCTTCTTTGCCGGGCTACAGGTGTGTACGGGGGGCACCTCGAATACTGTACAGTACGTATATTATTATAGTGCGCTCGAACGGTCGAACCAGTCGTCAGTGCTTGAGTGCCCTAGTTAAATAGTGCGATCACGGAGCGCTCCCTTCGCGGACTGCTCGCGGACACCGATTTCGATAATAATTTCAAATTATAATATATTATTAAAAACTTTAAATTTATTTACTATCAAATAACCGTCCACCATTATACGTGCACATCAGACGATATCTTTTCATTGCTCGCATATCCCGATGTACGTTAATTCACAGCAAGATCGTGTTCTTTTCGCGATGTCTACGAAACCCTGGACGCAGATGATCGGACTGCAAGTCGATATTTGTCATACACGACGATTGGTAATATAACTTATTAGCACAGTTGTAATTATAATTTAGAAGTAGAGGTTGGATTTTTATGTAATTATTTGCTAATTTAATATAATTTTTCTGAGTTATTTTTACGAATCGTAATAGTTTTAAGCAAATCTATAGGGACAATTGACGCATCCACTGATGGGACTTTTGACATCTAGTATTTTTACATATTGGACACCGCAGTAAATAAAATATAATTACAAATATTAATTAAATGTATGTTAAATAAGTGATAACATAATAATACGAATTTGCTTTTAAAAGATATATTATTTAACAGAATTTGTATGTTGAATTGTGAAGTCTTAAATATATTTTTTTAGTCTTCATTTATTTTTATTGTACCTACTATTTATTACTACTTAGTACTTACCAATGGTTGTATTTAATTTCAAAATTACCATTGAGGTAATCAATTTAATCATTTGCAAAGAAACACTGAAAATATCGATAGGTATCTGTAGAAATCTAATTACATGTTAAATCTTGTATAATGCTAGTAGGGAGGTATATAGGTACCTATATATACCTACTTCAGTTATAGCAGATTCGGGATTATGAAAATGTTGTTTAAATAAAATGATATTTTATAATTTTGTTTTTGACTTTTCCGTTGTTACACTAATTTTCACAATTGTTCTCTTTGTTGGACACGAATATATCTTAGACCGTTCAACATTTTATTGAAAAACATAATTATAATTATCTACCTACTATAGGTATGACTATTTTACATATGCATATTCAATTATTTTGATTAAACTCATGACTATAACTATAAAATACCTAATAACCTAATAAAATTAACAATAACTAATTTGTGACGGTAACAGTGCAGACATATATCTACGCTCAGTAATAATTAACCGTGCTCTATAAATGTCGGCGGTTGAATGTTCAATATTAATAAAATTGTCAAAATTATGACTATGAAAAAAATTTCCGATAATTATCTATCCATTTAATAAAATATTAATCATGTAAAAAAAAACAACCTATATGTTATCGTTAATCGATTATTATCCAAATATACTGTGTAAAAATATGTAATATTCAAGATATGAATTGTTTTATGAAATGTAGTCGCGTGGACATTCGCTTTACGAAAAAAAAATTAATTATGTAGATTTGTAAATGTTTACACTTTATAGTAGCTATTATATAGCCTATAGGTATATATTGTTTTTTAATGTTTCATTAATAATATTTTCATAAAATTACAAATGATTACAAATTCACAAATTCACAAATACATTTACTTTATATTAATGTTTCTTTATTATAGGAATTTCAAATCTTATTAATCACAATAATTAATTATTAAATTACAAATTAAACATATTTTGTCGTAATAGTTTATAATTATTTTGTTTTGTTTATTTAATGCGTTCAAATTAAAATAAAGATAGATGTATGTACCCATAGTGTATAATGCAACCGACATTTTTTTAAAATGTTATGTAATTTTATTAATAAGATAACAATTTTTATATAAATATTGTAATAAATAATAATGATGTTAAATCAACCAATCCATTCAATACTCCAGTGAAAGATCAAATTATGTTTATTTCACACTTTAAATTAAAAAAAAAGTATTTAAGATGCTGAGTGAAACGATAAGAATGATTTTACACTTATGTGTGCATTTTTATTTATTTTTTGTCTGTGTCACGATAATAGTAGTCGAAATAATACTTTCATTTTAAACTTCAGTATTTTGTCCGATGAGAAAGTGAATCTAGTTGGTGCATTGTGAAGATCAACATTTAAAATTGCCAGTAATTTTTAAAAGCGCCGTGAAAACAAAGTTTTTCAAGTTCAGTAATTTTTCTGGTAGTAAAATGAATTTAGTTGCATACTTGCATTCGGGAGGTAAAAGTTGAAAATTCCCAGTAGTTTTCTAAAACGTTGGAAAAACAACAAAACAAGTTAAGAAAAAACGGAATTTTTTTGCAAAATCGGTTTTTGTGTAACTCAATAATAAATAACCATAGATTCTTTAAATTTTAACAGAATGTTTATATTATAATATTATAATATTATGCTATGGAATTTTCTAAACGCCATACAATTTAAAAATTATTTTGACTCTTTTTGATTTATTTATAAGCATAAGAAATTTTCAGTCCAACAATAATCGTTGCAGGAATTATACTGTTATATTCACCTATTGTGCCATCATGGAGAGCAACGTACATATAATATAATGGGTACTAATAATATAATAAAATAAATCTGATCCGTTTATATATATTTGAGTCAAAATGTAAATGACCTATTAAGTCATACAGTAAAAAAATTCACATTAACAAATGAATGTTCCAATTTATAATATATATTAGATAATATAAAGAATTATCTGATGATTTTTAATCAATTTAGTTTTTAAATTTATAATACACTGTCGTATACACCGATCACAGACGTAAACAAATAAACGAACAAATTATTTATAATAAACATTTTTATTAAAACTTCGACGTCCGGTCACACGGCCATCACCTGGCTCTGACACTGGTGGTCTGTGGTAATCGAGTCACACGATCACCACCCACTGACGACTCTCTTTCTGTCTTCACATATTCCTTAAATATAAATTTTACAATCGAAGCACTATCGCCTATCGGTAATATCGATATTGAGTCAAACCTAGTTACATTATACTTACTGACTATGCTTACAATATTATACTAATTGTAATTGTATTACATAATTGTTATCTTAACCTATAGTTGCATGTTTTTATATTATATGTTTATAGAATGTGAGCTGTTTTTGTTTTATATTTGTTACCAGTAATTGTTTTCTTAACTTAGTTAATAGGTGGTTTTAATTATAATTTTTTTTACATTATATATAATATAACAATACCTATAGGTACTTACTTTAATTTTGTTGTTTTATTTAATTATAAATTAAGACATTTTTTAAATTAGAACTACGTATTCCAGATACTATTATTTTTTTTTATCCCGCAATTCTTTTAATTTAATGAAAATATATTTATATAGGTATGTATTTAGTTATTAAATTTAAAATAATCATAAATTTAACAATAATTATCTTGAATTACGTTATGTAATTTATTCAAACTCGGTTTTTAACTAAAAAAGCATTAGGTATATTGGTATTATTGAAATATATAGGTAAGTTATTCTTCAAAATTACTCAATATTTTTATTGATTTAATATAATATGTTTAGCTCAAAATATCTTCTATAGTATAATAATTTGCTATGAAATGTGGGGCATCGTACAGGAATTAAGAATTAAACTGGGTACTATGTGATGTGTAACCAAATTAAGGAACGCACGCTGGAGTATACCTATATATATTATATATTATTTATTATTAAATTAATTTGTTAAAATTGACTGTTGAAATTAACACTTATGAATTAGCCGTATAGGTATTAATAAAATGCAATTGATATGGAGTTTGAATAAAAATATGGACATGAAAATTTAATATTATAAAATTACTCATAAAATTATATTACCTACCCGTTGATTTTGAATGTTTTGTCATTTAATTCAAAATTATTTTTTTTCATTAATTAAAAATGCATAAAAATTCTAATTCTAAATTATTTATAATATCAGACATACACATTCTATACCTTTTAAACCTAAATAGTAAATAAACGTATCTATTATTTGTCATATCTATCCAATTTACATTAATATCATTACAAAATAATATAATATTTAAATCATTCATATTGATTAAAATAATGCCCTAATAGCACTGGAACTTTCAAGAAATTCCCAAGGAAATTACTGACTGAACTGAAGGGAATATGAATATAACTCCTTTTAAATTCCTCAAATGTCTGTGTTACAAATATCAAAATGTTTGTACTGCACTATTATTTATATAAAATGCATTATATCCATTGTGAAAAGGGTTTTGTAGCTTTCTCTATCCCCCAAATTGCTTACAATAACGTATATTATACAAAAAAGTTCTTAAGAACTTCAAGAATCAAGAATAATTGTACAAAATACAAAATTTTAAATGTTGTCACTACACTTTGTTATCTCATACGGCACATGGTGTACCATATTATAAACAAACTATAACACACGCACATACATCTATCGTAATTTAAACTCTGAAAAACTTTGAGATCAATTATTATAATTGTTATTAAATATACTGGTATGACATGCTTGTGTTTATTTAAAATTTAATTTTTTAATCAATATTTTGTTGTTGTTGAATCTACCTTTGTAATCTATTTGTTAAGTGACGTAACCAACCTGCAACCTACGGAGTTTTGAACAATATTATTTGTGTAGGTAATTTGGATAATAGTTTCTTCTAATATCTAAAAAAATGTATGAACCACAACAGTCAATAATTTATTTTCTAATTTTGAACTAATTGTGTACTTAAACATTTGTGAAGATAGATCATTCAAAATTATAATTTCTGTAAGCATGTCTTTATAAAATGTGAAATGACTACTCATCTGAATGTTTTGATTCGTTTTATTCATGAAATAAACTAACTCAATTACTATTCGGCATTGCACGGAAAAAAATTGCGATTGTTCAACTCCTTTTGGGTATAGTTAGAATACTATAATATAATAATATAATATAATATAATATAATAAATTCTATAATTTGAATTTATGGTCATCACGACCGGCGTGGTCAGCGATATTCTCTTGTGATAATGTGAGCAGTTTCCAAATAATATTATCAGCTGGTATATCGTGGACCCCACGTGTGGTTTGTTCATAAGTGTATATAATTTAACTATCAAGTATCAAAATTATACCATGCTTATTGTTTTTACTTAATTCAACCTACAATGGATTAATCCACAAAATCCTATCTAAACCTAACCGTACTAAAATTCAATGAATAAAACAAACCAAGCATTTGTAGAAATGTATAGATAAAGAAGAAAATTAGAAAAAATAAGAAAAAAAAATGTAAAAAAATCCAAAATATTGGTCCACCGAACCGTGGTTCGAACTTGGTCATTCTGTACTAGAATACACAGGCTTATCGCGTTAATAATAATTATTATTAAAACCAATTAGCAACCATTTATAAATTAAAATTTCCCTCGCAAACTAAAAATACCTGTTTTAGAACCTCCCAAGGTTGGACCTCTTATTTACCTTTTTTTCGCGGCAAAATGTAGCCAATTTCCTTCCCCAAAGTCTAGTCTAACTTTGTACCAAATTTTATCGAAATCAGATATTGACAAAATCTTCTTTTATTTTTTTAATGTTTCTTCTGACATATTTTTATCCTCAGGCAGTTGTTCAGCCAAACCATAATGTTGATTTGGGCCAACATGACTTTTTAGATTCTGAGCGGAGCGATGAATGTATTGGTTTTACAATGATGTGTGTATTTTTTTTATATTTTTTTTTTATTTTTTTTTTTATTTTTGTGTCTGTCATCACGTTTTAGGACAGAAAAAAAGTGCTTCGATTTTCTTCAATAGTACCTTTTCTGATAGGAAAGTGAATCTAGTTGGTACTTTGGGGGGTCAAAAGTCAAAATTTCCCAGTAGTTTTCATGAGCGCCTGGAAAAACAAATGAAAAATTATGGGAAAAACGGGAATTTTTACGGAAAACCAATTTTCGACAAAATCGATTTTGGTTTTTGGTATAACTCTAAAAGAAATGACCGTAGAGACATGAAATTTTGACCGAATGTTTATATAAGCATTTTCTACACACCATATCATTTTCAAAATATTCTGACTTATTTTGAGCTGTTAACGGACATTTTCAGTTTCCAATTTTTTTAGTTTTTTTTTCTATAAATGTCAATAAAATTTTATTTGTTGGGTAAAAAATCTTGAAAATTTAATAGTAGGCTTCTGATATATAGTTTCAAAGGCAGATGAAAAATATTAAAAATCTGTAGTCACAATTTTTTTTTATAAATTCAAAGTTTCAAATTTTGACAAAATACGTAAAAATGACGAAAATGTGCAATTTATTTTGAGTTAGAAATTCATAAAAATTTTTCTTTTTAAATCTAAGATTTGAAAATGTAATACAAGATTCCTCATAAGTTTGCCTAATTTTATCAATAAAAAAAAGTTTATAAACAAGTCATAATAAATTTTTATGAGCATTTTAAGTTCAAATTTGTACAAAATTAGATATTCACTCGATTTCTCATGTAGCGATTTTCTTATTTTGTTGCAATTCAAAACAAATATTTGTAGATGCATGAAAATTTCACTGAATGTTTATATAAGCTATTTCTATACACCATCTAATTTTGAAAATATTTTGATTTGTTTTGAGCTGTTTACAGACATTTTTAGTTTTCAATTTTTTTAGTTTTTTTTTTTATAATTGTCAATAAAATTTTATTTGGTGGGCCAAAAAGTCTGAAAATTTAATACAAGCTTTCTTATATATTGTTACAACATCAGTTGAAAAATTTTAAAAATACATAGGCACGATTTTTTTTATAAGCATTTAAAGTTCGAATTTTGACAAAATTTGTCAAAATCTCGAAAATTATAAATCATTGTAATTAAAAAATTATAAAATGTTCAGTTTTTATAACTAAGTGTTGAAAATTTAAAACAAAATTCTCATAAATAAATCATACTGTAACCAAAAAATCTAAAAAATATATCAACACATTTATTTTTTACAGACATTTTAATTTCAAATTTAGACAAAATTTCATATTTAAACCAAGAATAATGATTTTAGTTATTTTGATATAATTTAAAAATATTATTTGTTGGTATATGAAACTTTTAGAATATATTGTTATATTTTATATACACGCAATGGCATTTTAAAATATAATTTTTTTGAGAAAAATGAATTTAACCAACTATAGTAAATACTAATGCCTATAATACTAAAATTAATTACTTTATTCACAATAATATCATCAAATATATTTAGACTTAGTAAGATATTATAGACTGACTGACCGTCTTCGCTCAGAATCGTTTTTCTTATTCAATGATATTATATCATTGGATTAAAATCTAACACAATCCATTACAGTGACTCACTTGTAACCTACTGTACAGCAGAGCGACATACACTTACCCACCCTTTTTTCTTAATATTTTTTTGGAAAAAGAAGTTTTCCAGATTTTAATTGTACTCTTTTTTTCTGTCAATGTTAGGTATTGCTTTCCTATTATTCCTATACATACATATAAGTACAATTATAACGATATATTTTATGATTAGAAAATTATATTTAACTTATTTTAATATATTATTTATTATTAAAATATTTGACTCATATGCTCCAAAGTAGTTACCCGCAGGGCTTATATTATTTACAATATTTTTGTGTAATAAACGAAAAAATTGTCCACTTGAATTGTACGATATTATATTGCAGCTTCAACTCGAGAATTGTACGCATTTCTTTGTGAATAATTTATACGTTTACCCTCTAAATATTTATTAATTAAACTATTAAATTGTTCACACACGTTGTTATCGACATTCATGAGTAATCTATCAACATTTGTGACTAAACGAGATATTATTTGAGATATATCGCTCAAGAACCCTGATATCTCGGCATCTACAATACAATTTTTTTCATTTGGTAACGTACAAAAATATGGTCCACATCGATCATGGCTACCCAAAATGTGACGAAAACTATTACTTATATCTTTTCGTAATCCTATAATAGTTAGTTGTATAACATATACAAAAATACAGTTAAATTCAATAGGACGATTATAAAAATAAAATTTATTTTTCACTCAACTTACCAACTTCTAGCTTTTTCATAATCTGATTGCCCCCGTAAACTCTTTCGATATTCAATTGCCTTAGTTATCGCAAATCTAAAACGTAATATATTTGCCTTTACATGCTTTCTCAGTGAAATCGGATATTTAGTATTTGTTTAGCTGCTAATTTTTTACCATAATTTCGTAATAAATGATTCCGACATTCCATTTTTTTATGAACAGTCTAGAACAATAAGGCATGATTTCAGCAAGCCTTTTTGAAACGCTTGAATCTCCATCACCTGGTCAAATTATTCAATTACCTACTGTTTATTTATTAATACGTAATTATAAATTTATTTAAAAAAAAATAGTTGCAGCTATTTGAGTATTTTATTTTATTATTACCTGCTGAAATTATTATTTCAACCATATAATAGTGATAATATAATCATAAGATTCATAAGTACGTATTAATTGTAATAAAGTTATTATAATACTTATTGTAAAGATAGTCGTCGTGAACCGTACCGAATGGACCATTATTTATTATCTATATTAAAGTCCACTATACGATAACTCTTATTATCATGTTTAATTATTATGTATCAAATGTATAGGAACATCGGTATTTCAACAGATATAATATACGTTATAACTTATAACGTACATATTAGTTTATTGTATACCTAACCTGGGACTTTGTTAACACAATTTGAGTTAATTGTATTAAATTAATAATAATATATTAAGGGTACCTACTTCTTAGTTTTGTCACGACTTGGTAGAATATTCATCACTGGAAAACTCAGCAATTTAACTGATATTTTTTTTTTGATGGGCAGCGACGAGTGTTGATTTGATCCATTTTCACTTAAATTAATTATTTAAAAAAAATATAAACCATAATAAAAATACAACGAAAATGTATTAGTTACTGGTGTAGAAATATACAACTACCAATAGTTACTGGTGTGAAAGTTAGACAGGATGGCAATTGACAATATCTGTGTCCATTTATTTTAATATTTACTGTCATCGTATATAGTACCTATATACTATTTATACATCGACGATGATTTTGATCACAACGTATGGTTTTTATTTTTTTTACGTATACAGTTATACTGATTTAAATTTAAAAAAATTCATCTTGAATATCAAATCATTAATTTTATCGTACAGTTTTCTACGGTTTGAAAAAATAATCAATTGCTTTTAAAGCTGCATCTATAAAATTAAAATTAAAATTTGTATTTTGTTATTATTATCGGAGCATTACGAAAATAAAATATAAAATAAAAATTGAATATTGCGAAAACGGTTAATTTGTTTTATAGGTATATTAGGTAGGTATATTAATATTATTTAATATTTATAATTTACATATTTTGTAAAAACATACGATGCCTCTTTATAATAGTTTCTATCTTCTATAAATATTTTGGCTGTGCATTTTTGTTTGAAAATCGCCACCGTTCAACATTTGAGAAAAAGTATAAGCCAATATATACTTATGGCCCTTGTCTACAACCATTTGTTTCCCTTTTTTGCTTGTCGTAAACTTCATTTTTCTTAATTATACTAATTAAAACAATCAAACTAGGTAAATACAGACGAGAATATTAGGTAGGTATTATGTTGTGTAGCGTTACGAATGTTACAAATGTCTGATAAAATCACACTGCGATAGTCCTTATTCGATGATGGTTAGGTTTAATGATGTAAAGTCATACTAGTAGCCATACAGTCGCGTCTCTTTGCTCAATATCGTGCGTTTCGTGTGAACGTGTGGTGTTAAATATTGTTTTAAGTTTAAAATAAAAAAAATGATTGAAAGGAAATATAAAATCAGATACTTCTACTTCAACTAGTAGCATAAGAATTCCAGAAACAGATACTTCTAGTTTAACAATCAGCAAAAAAAAAAATTAATTTTTACTGCAAACAAAAAAAAAAACGCGAGTAAAATTCACAATGTATAAAAATTTGTTTTATTGCATCATGCGTAAATAAAGAAGAACGTCAAATCTGTCATATGTTCAAATACACTTTTGATTAAGATGACAGCATGGTCATTATATCTGGTACACTAGTTTGTTATATAGTAGTTTTATATGGAGAGAATATAGGTTGAGTAAAAATGATTGGGAACACTTATTATTAAGAATTAATTTTCGAATTAAAATGTACACATTTATACAGTGCTGGACTGGTTCCAAAAGGCCCCATCAGCAATCTCTATAAAATGCCCACAAAAGTGATCTTTTAGATAAAAGTTTAATCTGATACATATCTAGTATAGGGTACGACCAAAACTTTCATGACTTTAAAACATGTTTCATAAAAAACATTTTTGTTTAGAATCCTTACTAAACTTAGGTATTTCTTGCATGATCAAAAAAAACATTGGATTTTAAAAGTAAAATTTGTTTGTCAAAAAATTATTCATTTCAAAAAAATTACTACTTACTAATCTTACTAACTACTTATGCTGGGCTAATGACCTGTGATGTTGAAGCTTTACTTCTAAGGCCCTCCGCACATGGAGATACATAAATAAAACCGATTAGTAATTCTAGTTATTGATAAGGGTCGCGACACACTACAGCGGTTTTGACGCGCGGTGAAAACGCGCGAGCACCGCGCGTCGAAAACGCGGGATGGAAATGCATACATGTAAATGAAGTGCGACAGACTAGCGCGGTTTTGACGCGCGTTGCCGCGTGACACCGCTACCTGTCGCGGTTTTGCGTTTTGAACGCGTTGACGCTTGGAACCGTAACACATTGTTTTATATGGCATGCGACATACCACAGCGGTTACGACGCGTTTTAAAACCAGTTTTTTTACCTGTTCTTACCAGTTTTTTAGTTTTTAAATTGACTAATTGATTTTTTGTCAAGTTAATTTACAAAAAATATATCAATATGATTGATATTGATATTTTAATCCACGAAGTGGAGAAAGAAGAATGCCTGTGGAATATTAATAGTAGCGAATATATGGACAAACACTCGAAAACAAAGGCCTGGAGAAATGTGGCCAGTGCTGTATTAAAAAATTGGGACACATTTGGGTTCAGATACCCAAATGATTCTGCCACTGCGATCACTTTCAATGCATTCATATAATAATCGTAATCCATACTGAATAAACAAATCAAAAATAATTTTAATTTAATTTAATATATGCAAATAGAAGTTCATATTTTTTAATATGGATAAATAAATAAATATATATATTTGTTAGTCGTTACTACTTACTTTCAACTAGGTACTTGCTTATACTTGCTATTTAGTTCCACGGATTAATATAAATTATTTATATATAATAATTATATCAATATACCTATTCACTAAAAAAATCAATAAAAAATATACAAATAATATTCAAATTCGAAATAACTACAAGACAGTGGTGCAAGACAGCTGCGCAATCATCAACCAGGCAAGTCTGAACGCGTAGTGAACGCGCGCAAACCGCGCTAGTGTAGCACGTCCAAATCACGCGTTGAAACCGCGCGATGGAAAAACGCGCGTCAAAACCGCTGTAGTGTGTCGCGACCCTAAGTTTGTTTTGCGTTGCTGACAATTTAATTAAGTGGAGTTCCGCACACGACGCTACCTGTTTGTAACTTGTCTGCAACGCGTTGTAAACTAATTGATAGCGACGTGACTTCCCAGTATCCTAGCTATTTGAGTTTCTAGTTTCCTATTTTATAGTGTCACATTATTAAATAATAATAATAATAATTAATAATAAATAATAATTACGGAATCTGTTTAATTGTATACTATAATATTATAATATATTTTAATTTATTACATAATATGTAATATTATAATATTATTAATTATTATATATAATATAGTCATAATGAATGAACAAATTTTAAATATTACACTTGTGGGAGAAGTGGAAAAACATCCAGAATTGTTCAACTATATATTATACTACAATACTTAACTAAGCTTTTTACGTCGTACAGTATAGTATACTATACTGTAGTATATTATATACTAGTATATAGTTAGTACCTACGCGCTCATTTCGTTGTGCAAATTTATGATTTTGGTCACTAATGAGTAGTTTCGTGTGCGGAGGGCCTAATAGGAAAAAAAATAACTACTTTTGAGCCATAGGTACATAACTAATTACTATCTTACATTAATTCACAATAGAACAAATAAGAAAACATTATATCATACCTTTTAGTTTAATACACATTTTCAGTGGCGGATAGGCCCACCGGGAATTCGGGATTTTCTTGGTAGGCCCTATCCTGTGTTGATGTATGGGGGCCTAGGATCATTTATCAAGTACTGAAACTTGTGTGATGAAGATTGAAAATAATTTTTAATAAAGACGCAAATTGACTAAATTAATATTTTTAACCGCTCTACAAGAAAAATACCATAATCATTTAGCTATAAACAATATTTATTTTTGTTCCCCGTATCGGCCGTATCATTGGTTGGACCTGTATAAAGAGTTGTGTTGTTTGTTGTTTTAGTGTTTTAGTTAACTATAATTTATATACTAATGCTTATCCGGTTCTATATTTATGTTATAAACTACTTTTATCATTTTCAGTCACACAAGTGGGTTGTGAACGGAGTTTTTCCAAATTAAAATATATTAAAAATTACTTGAGGAACTCAATTACTCAAGATAATTTAGAAAGTTTTATACTTATGAGCATAGAAAAAGATATTTAAACTTCTATTAGTAGAGATACTGTGATTGATAAGGTTGTATTAAATAGTCTTAAAAAAATTATTAAAGTATTAACTCAAAAAAATGTATTTATAAAAATAGGTATATATTATAATATTATTCTCATACATGATTTAAAACAATAAAAATAAACAAATCTGTACTAAGAGTACCTATATTACTTATTATATAGTTTTGTATTATATTGTTATATCAAAATAAAATGTCACTCACGTCTTATTTCACTCACGGCCCCTTATTCAAATTACTTCCCGGTAAAAAAGTATATGCCTATCCGCCACTGCACATTTTATTTTTGAATATAACTTTTAAGAAAAGGTTAAGTCAAATTTTATCATAGGTAGTTATAACAAAATTTCAAAATGTAATAATTATACAATACACATAATTTTGAATTACCTACCTACTTATTATAATTATAAATTTATTTTAAAACAATATTCTATTTACGTCTGTTGAACTTTTAGCAACATTATGAATAGACATATTTTTATCAACTGTAAAATCCCTTTCAATATTAATCAGTCAGAATGTTTCCATAATATCTTGTGAAATTAAAGATCTTAGTTTGGTCTTAATATTTTTTAATTTTGAGAATGTGCGCTCACATTTCACTTGAGTACATGTTAATGTAACACAAATTTATAAGCATAGTAAATATTAATGAAACTACATGAATGTTAACACCATATCATTTAAATCCTTAGAAATTATTTTTAATGAAAAATGTATGGATAATAAAAGCTGAGAATTTTCAATACTAAGCTCATTAAATTGTATAATAGAAGTTAAAGCTTTGTCTTTGCTCCACCATCTAGTGGCAACAATCAAATTTAATTTAAAATAATGATTTCCCTCAATTATTTGCGTGTGCTTTTGATTTGTTCCAATTTATGATTTTTGACTTTGTGTGTTTTTGCAAGCCGGGGACATTTTCTTGTGCAAAAAGGACTATCGGAGGCTCCCCTCAGACGACACATTACTGAGTATTAAAAGTGGTCTAACCTTTCGTTTGGGAATGAAACAAAGTTTTTTTGCAGTTGGTCATTTGCACATTTTTCTAATTCTTCTTTTTCTTTTTTGCTTCCTTTTATCAGCACCACACTACCACAGTGATATTTTATTTTATGCATTACAATATATCAAATCAATAAATAATTAATAAACAACTAACATAAACAATGTATTAAATCTCAATGTATTAAAATAAAATGTAGACACTGACTTCAACCCATATGAATTATTATGTGCATCTGATAACTAATCGTGTTGTACTAACAAAATATTTTGATGCAAGGTTTTTGCTAATTTTAGTATTAATCACACAATATTATTGTAACGATTGTTGTTATTGACATCGTAAGTTACTCCCTATACGTTGAGCACGGCTAGTATGCCGAGTGTTAAGAATGGTGTATGTCGAAATACACAAATAACATGCTGACATAGGGTTTAATTACGCGTCGTGGTAATTACCGAACGGGAGCGCGGTGTATGTGTTGGTTTAATATTTACCTGGCAGTAGTTGGTCAGTAGCAGTATCGGGTGCAGGTGGCAGTCGATTAGGACAAAGTGATAACAGCCTGAAGAGGACTCCGAGGACCCAATGGATATCGGCACCCACGGCTCACCATAGCCCGATCGGTAACCCTCGTTTATATTATAAGATTTGTAACAATGTTGTAGTATTAATAATAACTGATACATATATGTATGTAAGTTGGTCGTTGAGTATACTTTGCTTTACATAAGGTAACCCTGATCCCTAGTAATAATATCACACACCGAGGTCGAGTCCCCGAGACCTCGTGAAAATAAACAAAACGACACACGTCGCAAAACCCTGCAGAGTGATAGGTTGAGAGGGGACGTTACAGTTGGTGCCGTTGGTGGAGGCGCTCGTCCCTGGAGTCCCGATTTTTTGGGGAAAAATAAAAAAAAAATTTTCTCTCCTAAAGAAAAAATTTCGATTTTAAGGTACACCCCTTGAGTTGTGATATTATTGTTGGGTGTTATGCGAATCTTATGTGAAGTTATTGGCCCAATAATTCTTAATGGATGTCAAATTTTATATTGAACGAAATATTAATAATCAGACCGCTAAAGTAACAAAATCAAATATCTTATTTTTAAACGAACAATTTAATTCAGAAATAAATGCAATAGATTTAATACGACAGATTGAAGAGAATAATTTGGGAGATTTTTTTGCAAATTCGAAATTTGGATCGGCTAAGTTAGTTAAAAAATTACTCTGTGCGCATTATATTAAGTTAAATGTTTAATAAAGATGAATTTAATACGCATATATATTTTGTTGTCTGTTAAATGTTCAGAATTTTCAGAAATAGAGCCATATTATATTATATTTATTTATACAATTATACTTACTGTTATTAATAATAACTTATTATAAATGCAATTCTGACGGTACCGTAGCTTACAGGCGGCCGACCAATAACACATTTATTTATAGTACCTAAATAATAATACTGTCCATTGGGAAGTCAACATTTTACTGGTTTTGTGTTATATAGGTACTCTTATACCGTATTACCTTCATAGTAATTTGTCACCAGCTATAGATATAAATGAATCATTGACTATAGTTGAGGGCCCCACTGACCAGCAGTCCGGGCCAGTCCGAGACTGACTGCAGTAGCACATACAGAACAATAAGCTTCTTTCAAACCATTAAGTTGTATTGTTCTTCGAATGAAAAAAAACGGTTAACAAATTTTAAAAACAAAAACTAGATATTGGCCAAGAGTTTAAGTATTAATATAATATATAATATATATATATACATCCAACCAAAATTTTTTTATTATTTATATACCTATTGTTAAAAATTATCTACACAAAAATTTTTAATTGCAATAGAAAATAAAAAATTGTTATATAATATATAATATATTATGATATAACCTCGTTTGTAATTTGTGGTATCGGTACTTTTGATTGACGTCCAACTATCAGCAATATACAATATTATGTACCTAGGAATATAATTTAAAATACATTATTTTATTTTATTCATACATATCAAATATAAAAACTGTCGTATATGCAACTTTAGACGATATACCTCTATCTACACTTGAGTGATTAAAATCATGAATCAACCGGTTTAACTTTAGCTTTTAATAGTAGATAGAAAAATATTATTGTAGTGCCATTCTCCTCAACGATCATAAATTAACCGGTTTTAGATCGGACTCAGACGTACAGGGTGACATACCAAATGTCCAAATGTAAACAAACAATCCAATGAGTTTAAAAACCCTTCATCAAAATTTCTTAAAAACATACTACAAACAAGTCAAAACAAAACGTGTATCGTAGTACTCACGTACCACGACTTCCCTCTCTTATTTCTATTGCTATATGTCTAGTTTACAATTTAGTTGCCTCAGCAGTCAGCACATTTGCTTCACATTTGCCAACATTAAAAATATGTATTTTTTCTTGTTTATATTTGTTACCTAGTACTACAAAACGTAAGTCAATTTAAAACACTTACATAATAATAATAAGAAGAAGTAAATTAAATTGCCAGGATAATTGAAAATTGCATAAGTTTAATATTTGTTATAGGTAACTTGTAAAAAGTCATAAAAACTTATAGGAAGGTTTACCGTAAACCGTTTACGGTATTAAACCTTGAACTTAGACAATAATTAAAATAAATTACATTTGGCATTTTGATTAAAGAATTCATCCATAAAATATTTATCCCAATCAGTTATTTATTTAATTTTTAAATTAAAAAAAAAAAGAATCCCATAAAATATTACTGTTAAAATCTATTAGGTACCTACCTCTCAAAGAAAGTTTATGGCAACACATGAATATATTTAAGAGGATCTAATTAATTTTAATAACTACTTAAAAGAAGTTAGTCATAGAGAAATATTAAATAATTAAATTAATAAAACTTTACAATGAAAATATATGACTTCAATTTGTCAATAAGTATGTAAATCAAATGTTCTTTTAGACCTATGTGTCATACTGAAGCTTAAAATGTGTATTGAGTTTTGTATAAATAACATAATTCCTTGTATGATTATTAAATAATTGTTATACAATATACACATATAATCAGTTTTAAATAATAATATAATATCATATTATTATTATGTACCAATCTACCTCATTTGAAATAACAATTTATTTAAAATACAAAATTTGTATTAAATTTGTGTTGAATGTCCTCTTTTGGCTTTATGGTATAGGCACCTTCTGGCTACTATTATATATTTGTATTTAAATGTAAAAGTCGCTGAAAACCATGTATTTACTTGGGCAAGAGTACTTGGAGGTACAACAGTTATTTTACAATTGAGCAATTGACAGATCTCAGTTTTGTATACGTAGGTACTACATTCACGCATAACCAATGTAATGTACCGTTGGTTTAATGATTTATAATTTAATGGTATGTTTTTGATCTTAGAGTTCAAAATTGACAAGTCTGTACACTATAGAACCACTGGCAAGACATTGCGTTCTGTAAGTTCTTGGTGTTTTCAAATGCGTGTATGAGCGGAACCACTGTTTATGGCATTGCGTTTTGTGAGTTAGTTCCATCTTGTATGGTGAATAATAATTATGAACATAAATCATACACAAACATCATCCAAGTATTACAAACAAATATTACAAAAAAACATATAAGTAGTGACCAGTAGGTAGGTACCTATAGGTATATCATGTATTGTAAAGTGGACAAATTTCGATTAATTATACGTTGAATCAGTAATTCCGGTAAATACGTAATATTTAAAATTATAATATATAGATGTACCTAGATGTATATAAAATAAGCAGGTACTGTACAATTTGTATTTAGGTAAGAATACACTAAAATATTTGATGATGATAATAATATGATATTATATTATATAATTTAAAATAAAATAGTTACTAAAAGTATATATAAAATCAATTTGTATTAAAATATTTCAGTAGCACTATTTAATGTTTGTAAACTGCAGTGATTATATTATATTGGTATTACACATAGGTACTTAAACAGAACTATGGACAATTTTAAAAAATAAGCCAAGAAAATCATTATTTTTTAAATTTAACGTAACCTAACGTAGGCAGTCGCGACTTAAGAGTTAAGTTAAAAGCTTAAAGTCAACATGACTTTCATTTTTTCCGTCGGAATGGAGAAAAATACAAACATGATAAAATAGCAATTTTCATCAAACAAAAATAAAATCAAATTATTTTTCACTATGACTATCTAACTACAACTATTGACAACATTATATGGTTAAATTAAGAGGACGTCACACAAAATATATAATGTCTCAGTTTTACAAATGTATAACATACAAGAAACTTTTGTGCAATGCATAGGGATTAGGGAAGAACATTATCCTTGTGGTAGTAATTTTTTTATGGAATTAACCATTATTTTTGAATTATTAAATTAAAAAAACAAAACAAACCTAATGTTCTAACTTTTAATGTTATCCAAATAATACAAACACTACGACACAGATAAAGTTGCTCACTATGCATTGTGGAATTTTGATAATTCCACTATAAAAATATAGAGGGAGTAAAACTATCCTATACAAAACAGTTTTTGGTGTGTTGAACATATTTACAGGTACTTTAATACTTTATTCTATAAAATTGAAATTCTTATAGGAAAAAAATCTTACAAAATAATAAAAATAAACAACTGTATAGAAGTGCTCAGAGATAAGTTGTATTTTTATTATTTCACGAGAAAACTATTTTTAGACAGGTCAATTAAATGATAGAAACATTAACGTCGATTTTTCTACAAATACAAGTACCGATATGACAAATTTATATTAAATATTATTTAGTCGATCGCGTGTGGGCTTTTTATTATATTTTAATTTTAAAGCGAGTTATGAGTATTTTAAGATTGTAAATTGTATGCACATCTTAAAATATACTCATCAGTCATAACTCGTTTTATATGGGAGCGTATAATAATATCTATATATCCAATTGTGTCGTCATTTTTATTTTAACAATTTTTTTATATCTGTAGGCTGAAAACACAGGTATATAGATAAAAAATTAAATACACTCAAGAGATAATTTTAAATTAAACTATTTTTAATATAAATTCATAATAATACCTAAAGACTCGTGCTATTTATTTAATATTTTTGACTTTTGTACATGAGTATAAATAAATAAATATAAATATATATCGAAGAGTCTCGCTAGAGACTTCTTTCTGTGCATAAGTAACACCGATAAGAAACAGCACACCGCAACCGATAGCGAGACTATTATACATTAAGTTTCGTTTTGGCGCTCGGACCTCTCACTCGCACGCGTTGGTTGAATGCAGAGTGCGAGAGAGACAGAGCTAAAAACTGCAGTTTTGTGAGTCTTTTTCTTCGTCCGTCACATAGCGACCGCCCAAACTTCCCCTTCCAACGCCGCGCCGTAGCAACCGCCACGCACCAGCCGCTACCGTACCGCGAACCTCACCCACAACAACAGCTAGCTAGTCTTCTATTCTATTCTATTCTATGCCTATTCTATTCTATTCTATTCTATTCTATTCTATTCTATTCTATTCTATTCTATGCCTATTCTATTCTATTCTATTCTATGCCTATTCTATTCACTCTGCGAACGCCGTAGAACATACTACGATTTGTAAATTTTACTGTTACAATAAGTATAATTTTTTTGTCACAAATTCGTATGATTGACATTAGCAGGTACGTTTTACGTTTGCAGAATTATTATTAATTATTATTTATTTTTATTAAATTATAAAATATTTTTACGTACTCGCGTTGTTGCGATACCGAGGTCTCGTGCATTTACATTATTACATACGTTATTTTACGCGATTTATTGTTACAAAACAACAGCTACGTAAATATGTACCTATTATTACTATTTTAATACTATAATAATAATAATTATTATTAAATAATTGTATTATTAATATAAATTTATAATTAATAATTATATATTATATAATTATAAACATTTATATTTTATTTTGACAATTGTGAGCTGTTTAGCACAGAACGGCGTACAATAATGATGAATTAGCCATAAATCGGAGTTGTTGACTTGTTTACGAGTTAATCTGTCTGACTAGAATTGTTGTTGATAATCTGTAATTAGGGCCGCTTTGTGCTAATTTTCTCATTAGTATGAATTTTTGTTGACAAACTGTAATTCACGCCGTTCTGTGCTAATATATTTTTTTAATGTTTGTACAGTTGAACATCTTGAATTTTTTTGAATAAGATATTTTTTCAAGTTGAGGCACATGATTTGGGTATTAATTTCACTTCTTTATTAAGCCTTTATTCTATTTTTTCAACCGTGGCCATTTTTGGCACAGAACTTTGAGATTAATTTCACATCTTTATTAACACCAAAGTTCTATCTTTTCTCCCAATCTCTTCAACTTACGCACAGAAAGCCTTTTTTACTTCTCCGAAGTAGTTTTTTTGAGGATATAGTATACAATTAATTTGTATAGTGTATATTGTAGGAATTAATAATGTCGTTTTCTAGTGAAAACATTTCTGACATTTTTTCGTCATTCTTCACCACTATAAATATTTGGTATGTTAGAAAAATAAAAAATAATTCCAATGGTATTTTGTGTACTTATTCAAAATATGAATCTGAACAATTAATTTTCATTTTTGAATAAAATTGGCCTGTAAACTGCTATATTTGGTAATGAAACCTTTATTTAATTTATTAAGTTTGTGCGTCGTATTGTCCTTTTTATTTTTTACATTTTTTAGTATGCTTCTAATAATGATACTGATGTTGTTTTTAGGTAATTGTACTACTTCTGTTGATTTTTTTCTTAGTATTAATGGCTGGCCTTTTATATTATCTTAGGCTAACAAACCGTCTCCGCTCAGAATTGTTTTTTGTATACATGAGTATCCTAGATTTGTGGCTGTTGTTATATACTCTTTCAGTTAAGGCCGAAAAGTATATTTGTTGTAAAAGAGTTCGTTCACTTACGGGTTGTATTTCAAAACACTACACAAAATCTGTTTAACTTAAAGAAAATATTTTATTAATTATTTTATTATAAGAATATTTTGTACGACACAGTATTGTACGAATCGGCTACTTGTTCACGACTAACTCTTGCTTATTCTACGTTCTTGTCTTGGCGACGCAGTCGCTTACAAAAAAAATAAACATATTGCTTACACTACTATATTATTGTCTAATATGCTTACTAATCTAAAGTGTGTGCAAGGGGTTCTTAACACCCCCGGGGTTAAATGAAAGTTCATTGCCTATTGCAAACTATATTATCCTAGGCAATGGATTTTCATGATTCGTAGTGTTTACAGTTTCATATATCTTATTTTCTACTGGGTTTTTTACAGAGTTAGATGTTTTATAATGTTTGTTTTTGTTTATTAAATATAAAATTATTGCTATTACTAAACCTATACTGATGATAATCACTGTAATAATTATATATAATCCATTATCTATTGTGTCCATCATATTATTACCACTTGTTTTTGTGTATTTTAATTCTTCTAATGATTTGGAATATTTTATTAGTTTGAATAAATTTTTTTTTACTATAGAATTACCTTTATCTGGAATAATTGAATTGTTTAAAATTATATTTTTAATGTTTAATTTAGTATTCCAGTTAATTGATATGTCTTAATGTGGGATAAAGTCTTTGTATATTTTAGTGGTTATTTTTCTTTTTGCTATTAATAATGTCCCATCATCAGTATTGGCTTCACATTGATTGTCTAAATCTAAAATACCTGTGCCATTTATACTTATCACTATTGTTTCTGAATTATTTTTACATTTAATGATAATATTATCCCTAATCGTAACATATATCCAAGAATTTGTATTGTCTAATCTATGCCATATGCTAAAATTAAAATTAACATTTTTTAGGTTACACAAATTAGGCAATATACCTGGCTTTCTGAATATTGTTAGTTCACAAGATTCATCCAAACGATGTAACTGTTGATCATATGTACATAATAACATATTCGTCATTTGTTTACATTTTGATACTTGTATTTCGCTTAATTCTAAGTAATATAATCTAGATTTATCTATAGCTATATAATCAGATTTTGGAGCTATCATTACATAGTCGTTACCATATATGTTGACAGGTAAAGGTATGTTTTTATATAATATAAATTCGTAATTGTTAACTAAAGGTATTTCTATGACAAAAATTAATACACTTTCTATATATATTATATTAGTTGTAATTAGTCGTAACAATTCTGATATTCCTGAATTATCTAAATCTATGGGTATACCTTCTCCTATGGGTAACTGTGTTTTAATATCTTTTAACTGGTTTTTAAAGGTATTCGTATCTAATATACTGGTGTGAACAAAACCTTGTAGGGCCATATTTATTATATTTAGTAAATTTTCTGTTTCGAATGCGTATTGTGTTAGAATTATGTTTAATAATGATATTCTTTCTTCTAGTGCTGTTTTAAAATTTAAAATACCTATTGCAGTTTTCTCTGCTTGCATTTCATGGAGTAGATAACTGTATTTATCGGCTAAATTAATTTCATTTTTATTTATTTCTAATAACGATGAGTTTACGTTTGATATAATTGATTGCATAATTTGTATTTGTGCATCAGATGATTTAGAAACGCGTGAATTTGAAATTTCAAGATCTCTTATTTTACTGTAAAAATATTCTGCGTCGGTGTCGTCACATACACCGAATAGGACGTTAGCTACCCTCCCAACTAAATTGATTAGACCTCTCTTGGTACGGTAACTATTTTTTGGTTGATCTATAATTTTCATTACATGTTCTCTATTACTACTGATTTCTGATAGGAAGTTATATGCTTGGTAATTATATTGAGAACAAAGTTGTTGTAAAGAATCTATCTCTAGGGATTTACTCATTTCACATGACTCTTCAAAATCTTTTATCATGTTACCAATTTTACTGTATTTTTCATTATAGTTTGTAATATTAATATAGGTTAAGAAACGCCAGTGAGAGTTGTATATGCGTAAATTGTTTATTGTGTGAAAATAGATTCCTGATGGGTTGTATATTGGAGTTATATTGAATGAATTTGCCATTGTTTTTCCAAAAACAATTCTGAAAATGAGAAGAAAAACAAAATGTAAGAAAATTGAAAAAAAAGGGCGGGTAAGTGTATGTCGCTCTGCTGTACAGTAGGTTACAAGTGAGTCACTGTAATGGATTGTGTTAGATTTTAATCCAATGATATAATATCATTGAATAAGAAAAACGATTCTGAGCGAAGACGGTCAGTCAGTCTATAATATCTTACTAAGTCTAAATGTATTTGATGATATTATTGTGAATAAAGTAATTAATTTTAGTATTATAGGCATTAGTATTTACTATAGTTGGTTAAATTCATTTTTCTCAAAAAAATTATATTTTAAAATGCCATTGCGTGTATATAAAATATAACAATATATTCTAAAAGTTTCATATACCAACAAATAATATTTTTAAATTATATCAAAATAACTAAAATCATTATTCTTGGTTTAAATATGAAATTTTGTCTAAATTTGAAATTAAAATGTCTGTAAAAATAAATGTGTTGATATATTTTTTAGATTTTTTGGTTACAGTATGATTTATTTATGAGAATTTTTGTTTTAAATTTTCAACACTTAGTTATAAAAACTGAACATTTTATAATTTTTAATTACAATTATTTATAATTTTCGAGATTTCGATAAATTTTGTCAAAATTTGAACTTTAAATGCGTTTAAAAAAAAATTGTGCCTATGTATTTTCAATATTTTTCAACTACTATTCTATCAATATATCAGGAACCTTGTATTAAATTTTCAGACTTTTTGGCCCACCAAATAAAATTTTATTGACAATTATAAAAAAAAAAACTAAAAAAATTGAAAACTAAAAATGTCTGTAAACAGCTCAAAACAAATCAACATATTTTCAAAATTGAATGGTGTATAGAAAATGAGAATATAAACATTTAGTGAAATTTTCATGCATCTACAATTATTCGTTTTTGAATTACAACCAAATAAGAAAAACGCTACATGAGAAATCGAGTGAATATCCTATGTTGTAAAATTATGAACTTAAAACACTCATAAAAATTTATTTTTAATTGCTTTTAGATATTTTATTTTTGATAAAAGTAGAAAAACTTACGTTAAATCTTGTGTTAAAATTTAAAACCTTAGATTTAAAAAGAAAAATTTTTATGAATTTCTAACTCTAAATAATTTGCAAATTTTCGTCATTTTTACGTATTTTGTCAAAATTTCAACTTTAAATGCTTAGAAAAAAAAATTGTGACTACAGATTTTTAATATTTTTCATGTGCCTTTGAAACAATATATTAGGAGCATTCTATTACATTTTCAAGAATTTTTAACGAATAAATAAAATGTTATTGATTTTTAAAAAAAAAAAAACCAAAAAGATTGGAAATTTAAAATGTCTGTAAACAGCTCAAAATAAGTCAAAATATTTTGAAAACGGTATGGTATATAGAAACCGCTTATATAAACATTCAGTAAAATTTCATGTATTTACCGTCATTTTTTTTAGACTTACACCAAAAACCAAAATCGATTTTATCGAAAATCAATGTTGCGTAAAAATTCCCGTTTTTTCCTTAATTTTCCATTTCAAAATGTTTACTTTTGACCCCCCAAAGTACCAACTAGATTCACTTTCCTATCAGAAAAGGTACTATTGAAGAAAATCTAAGCACTTTTACTGTCCCAAAACGTGATGACAGACACAAAAAAATAAAAAAATAAAAAAATAAAAAATAAATAAAAAAATAAATTAAAAAAAAAACACACATCATTGTAAAACCAATACATTCATCGCTCCGCTCAGAATCTAAAATAAAATGATATAATACTGTTTTGAGTATTTTAATAAACAAGTTTATGAGTAATTATTATATTTGCATTGTGTGTTATAAATTATTGAATTTTAATTTGCAAGTTTTATTTCGTTTTTGTGTAATTTTATTTCCTTTCTGCCTCGTTGTATTGTTATATTTTCGTTGTTATTTAATTGTATTACATTGTAAGGGCCCACCCATTTTGGTCCTAACTTTCCCTTCTGTTTGTGGTTTTTTACCCATACTTGATCTCCTACTTTTACATTTACTTGTAGTTCTTCTTGATCGTATTTTTTCTTTGTTTTCTCTTTATTTTTAGTATATTATTTCTGGCTGAATTACATGTTTCCTGAAGTTTTTGTTTTAATTCATATGTATAATCATCATAGTTATATCTTGCTTGCGGTGTTCGACTTAATGTGTGAGGGACTGTAGCAGGAAAACCATAAACAAGTTCATACGGTTGATGATTGGTTGTTGTGTGAACTGTTGTATTGTATACAAATATAGCAAAAGCTATAAAGTCATCCCAATCTGTTTGGTTTTTATTGACATAGTGTCTAAGATATTCTGCCAAAGTTCGGTGCGATCTTTCTAAACTGCCATTGGATTGTGGGTGGTATGGTGTAGTATTCATTTTTTCTATTTTAAGTAGTTTGCAGCACTCCTTGAATATTTTACTCATAAATTCAGTGCCACAATCAGTAACAATCGAATCGGGTATGCCATGTTGACATATAAATTTTTCAACAAATGTTTTTGCTACCGAGTTAGCATCATGAGTTACTAATGGAAACGCCGCTGAAAATTTGGTTAGGTCGTCTTGAATGGTAAGTATATATGAATGACCTTCATTTGTTGTTGTTAACGGTCCCACAATATCCAGAAATATTTTTTCGAACGGTTTTTTGGCCGTTGTTGTAATTACCATGGGTTGTTTGATAGTCCTGTTCATGCTTTTGTTTTTCTGACACGATTGACAAGAAGCTATGAATTTTTTAACATCGCTTTTAAGTCCTTTCCATTGGTGATGTAATTTGATTCGCTTGATGGTCCTTGACACGCCTTGATGACCGCCAAGTGGAGCATTGTGGAATTCTTCGATTATTTTAATCTTTTCTTCTTCAGAATATTCGATGTCGACGTAAATAATGACTTTTATTTTTGAATTTTTGAAAATGTACCTAATAATAGCACGAACTTTCTCCCAGTTTAGTTTATCAAGTTCATTGCCGAATCTAGGTAATCCGATTTTTATAATATTGTTTTCTTCGCAAAAAATTCGTAGATTAATGATGCATTTATAAAATGTTTCAAAAGTAGTTGTTTGTTGGCATAATTCCTTGGTGATTATAATGCTAGAGAATTCTCATTGTGTTTAATATGTGCGACTTCTGTGATTTCTTTGTTTTGTTCTTTTAATGTTTCAATTTGACCGAATCTTCTTCTGACTTCTAAGGCTAATCCTTGTGACATCTCAAAATTTTTTGATACACAAACTACAAGAGTTGTATCTTCAGGTGCCTCGAATACATCACCCTGGATTTCGATCACATTTGAATTTGTTATTAATGTTTTCTGTATATCTTTTTCGAATTGTTCGTATGTTTTTGTTCTGTAATCATCTAAATTTGATATCTTGTCGATTTTTGCGATTCGACTTAGAGCATCTGCATTTGTGTTTAGCGTTCCTGGCTTATATATGATATTATAGTCATACTCTTCTAATTGTAGTCGCCACCTGGTTAAACGAGCTCCCGGATCTTTGACTCCAAATAACCATGATAATGGTTTGTGATCTGTCACAATGTTGAATTTGCACCCGTAAACGTAGTGTCTAAATTGTTTAACTGCCCAAAGTATCGCCAATAATTCTTTTTCTGTCGTATTATAATTGGTTTCCGCCTTGTTTAGTGTACGTGATGCGTACGCGATTGGCAGATCTGAACCAATTTTCCCTTGCGATAAAATAGCTCCGATTGCAATGTTGCTTGCATCTGTGGTAATATTAAATGGTTGATTGAAATCGGGGTATTGTAAGATTGGTTCACTTATTAAAATGTTTTTAAAGTAATTAAACGATTCTTGACAAAGATCTGACCAGATGAATTGTTGATTTTGTTTTAGTAAGTTAGTAAGTGGCTTAGCTTTCTTACTAAAATCTTTGATAAATCTTCGATAATATCCGACTAGACCTAGGAAAGATTTTACGTCTTTTGCATTCGTCGGTGTGGGGTAGTTTACCATACATTGTATTTTCTTTGGGTCTGGTTTTACGCCTTGCTCTGTGATTACATGTCCGAGATAGATTACTTCTCGTCGAAGGAATTCACATTTTGTCGGTTGTAATTGTAATCCATGTTTTCTGAATCTTTCAAATATTTGACGTAAATTTTGTTCGTGTTCTCTGATTGTTGTTCCTATCACAATCACGTCGTCTAAATATACGAATGATTTCACACCATTTAAACCAATTAGGATTCGGTTCATCAGCCTTTGGAAGGTTGCTGGTGCACCCTTTAGACCAAAACACATTCTATTGAATTCAAAGTGACCTTTTTCTGTACTGAAAGCTGTTTTGTGTTTATCTTCTGGCTTTAGTGATATTTGGTGATATCCACTCGCCATATCCAGGCACGAGAAATATTTGGCTTTCCCTAATTGATCTAAAATCGTTGATATGTCTGGCATTGGAAATGCATCTCCTACCGTGATTTCGTTAAGTTTACGAAAATCGATTACCACTCTATATTTTTGTATTCCTGATGCATCTGCTTTTTTTGGAACTATTAATAATGGGGCGTTCCATGGACTGTCACTGGGACTAATTATTCCATCTTGTTCGAGTTGTTCAATTTGTTTGTCTATCTCTTTTTTTTGAGAATAAGGGAGACGATATGGTCTCTGAAATATGGGTTGGTTTGTTCCTGACGTTTTAATTTCATGTTGTATTGTTTCTGTGCAAGATAATGTATCTCCTTCAAGAAAAAAAATATCTGAATATTCACTGCATAATCTTTCAATGGATTCTTTTTCTTCATTGTTCATGTGATCGCATCTAAGATTTTCTTTTAATAGTTGAATACGATTATTTGCATTTTTTGGAACTTCCTTACTTTGTGTGAATTTTATAGGTACTATTTCAAAAGTTTCATGAGACAATTCGTTTAGATTTGGGATTCTAACAGTTTGTGGATTTTCTGTTGGATTTATCACAGCAATGAGTATTTGATTTTGTTTTATTTCGTTTAAGACATTTCCACAGATTATATGTTCATTAATATTTTGGGCATGAATAAGAATATTTTGTGAATCAGTTATAGGTTCGTTTAATATTCGTATAGGAATTATCGCTTCGCTTCTGGCTGGTATGGTTGTTGTGGCATTGTCAGGGTAGGTTATTTCCTCCTGATCTACATTGATGATGATTTTGTTTTCCTTGAGAAAAGGTTTACCCAAAATTCCATCTCCGTCAATTGGAAAAGACGATGGTACCACATGAAATTCGGTTTCAAAAGTTTGGTTCTCATCTGAAATCGTAAGTACAACACTACCCATAGTGTTGACTAGGCGGTCGTTTATTCCTTGTAACTGATAAATATTAACGTCCGAAACTAGGACTTCATCGTGCAATACGTCAAGCCGGATAAGGTTTAGTTTTGCGCCGGTATCTATTAGGAGTTTTGCACTTCCTGACGTACATTGTGAGGCTTGAAATATTGCATGGTCGTCATGTAATTTTATTGTAAATGGTAAGGTTCTTATTGTGTTTGGGCTATTATTTTTAAATCTTTGACCGGACGACTGCCCGAGGCGTTCGGTCTCGATCCGTTTCCCGAATAATTTTGTTGATTTCCTTTATCGTCTTCTTGTTGATTATATTTTCTTTCATCCGCTCCTTTTTTTTTATAGCATTTGTCTATGGAATGACCAGCTTTTTTACAATATGCGCATGTCTCTTGTTTTGCATTTGAGTTTTTTGGTTTGCTGTTTTCCCTGTGTCTATGCTACGATTTGCATATCTACACTCATTCGTATTATGATTGCTGTTTTGGCAGTTTTTGCAATATTTATTTGTGCTATTAGTGTTAGATTTATTTTGAAACAAACGTCGTGTTTCTTTATTTGATAAAAATATTTTTTCTTCTTCTAAGCTTATTTTCATAGCGTCTTCCAAATTGGAAGGGTTTCTAGATTTTATGATATTTCGAATGCTAGCCGGTAATCCTTCAATGTAAGCGGTTAAAGTAGTTTCTTTGATATAGTCGTGTACTGCTTTAGCTTCTGCTATTGTTCTTTTGCTTGTACTGACACAGCTCATTTAGTAATTTCTCGACTCTTGAAGAATATTCTTGAATAGTCTCTCCTGATTTAAATCGGGTTGTGGACAATTCTAGTTGAAGATAACCCGGAGTTCGTTTAGCGCAAAATGTAACTGTTAATAACTCCCTAAGCGAATCCCATGATTTGACGTCTCGATGTTGTGTTATCGCAAAAGCTTTACCTGCTAATTTTGTTAAAATTGCCTGCAAAAGAATAGGGCGACATTGCTCATCTACAGTCTTAATCACAAAGTCACATGCACTAAAGAATGGATATACATCCTGTGGATTTTTCCCATTAAACGTAGGTACGAGTCTTATAGCTGTTTCTAACGAAAGTAATGTGTGTGTATTATTCGACATCATGTTTGTTGGTTTTAAAATAGTGTTTTTATCGTTTAAGTCTATTAATGATATTTTATCAAGAAGATTTAGATTTGTATTTATATTTGTTTTATTATGTAACCTAGTTAATGGTTTATTAGACGGATTATCGGGTACAACCTTTTGGCGGGGGACGAAATCAGGATCTAATTCAGTTGAATCAGAATTGCTACCCTCACTATCACTCGTATGAGTTGGCATGCATTAATATTCTTACGTATTTATGTGTATATAAAAATTGATAGTAATAATAATTTTTTAATGTTACGTTAAGGTTTCATAATAAATTAATAACTTACAGTAATACTAGTATAATTCTTATGCTTAACGTGTACATGTTGTTTGTTGTTGTTGATGTTGACTGATATGGCTGATTATGAGTGATAGCTTGTCGCAATGTAAACACCGTAGTTGCTCTCGTGACGTTCCTAGACGTTCAGCGCTCCCACTCCGTTGGTTTGACCCACTCTGATTGTCTGTCGCGGTCAAGGATAACGATGGCGGCGTTGACGACGACAGCGACTCGTGATGGGGCGTTCCCACGAAGCGTTAATCACGACAGTCAACTACGCTAGTCAACTTTCGTTCGTGACACTCACGAAAATGTGAATTGATGAAACGTTGACATGGTTGGGGGATTTCGTGCCGTTCACGCTTCGTGTTTCGACTTAGTGATCTGGTTGTTGAAAGTTGTGCTGTTTTAAGTTCGTTTTTTGCTACTATCATAGCAAAAAAGATTAAGCGCTTACAGGACACAAGAAAACGAAAAAAAAGACGTTTTTGGGTTAGAGAATGGATACAGTGAAGAAATATGTTAGGAGCGTCGAACTTGGTTAGTATGGAATCAAAAAGCAATTTTCCAGAAGATTTTAGAAACCTATTGCGAATGACTGAATTTCAGTTTGAATACCTCTTATTGCGTGTTACAAATATTATTTCAAAATCTGACACTAACATGAGACAAGCAATAAGTGCAAAAACAAAATTAGAGGTGACTTTACGGTATTTAGCTACAGGTGATTCCTTCAAAAGCTTAGAATTTTTGTTCCGTGTTCCAAAAAACACAATAAGTAAATTTATTCCAGAAACCTGTGAAGCAATATACAATGAACTAGCAGAATTCATACAAGTAAGTACCTTAAAATTTAAAATTTAAAAATTAATACAATTATTAGTAATAGTGAACTTTTATTTGTTTAATTATAATAATAATTATAATTATAAAATTTGTTTAATTATAAATCTGTAAATTATGTCATGTAGTCGTCATCTAGCCGAAAAAGTACTTAAATTTGATTGTCTTCCACTTGATGTTCCAGCCGTTGAATTATCAGTAACATATTCTGGTGGGCACATAGCATTTGTAATTTCATTCGTGAAGTTTTGTTGTAATCGGATTGCTGTTGGTGGTCCTATACTTCTTAACATTGATGCGATATATTTCCCAAAATGATCATAACTATCATCTTTATTTGTAGCGACTTGTGATGCGCGATTTGAAATTTCATTCAATTTGTCAATAGCACTTGTCATAAATCCTATTTCATGATCACCAATAGATTTTTTACTTTTTGAAGTTGATGGTTGTGGTTCAATCTTTCTTTTGATTATCTTCGCAGGTGTATCAATTTTCGATGCAATTTGTGTCACGTCTTCAGAGTTTTGGCTAGTACTGCACTCAAAGTTAGGTTCTGATTGTAGACTATTTTCTATTGAGGCATCTGAGGAATTTTCTGTAGGAAGTATCTATAATATAAATAATAATGTGTTAATATTATTAGCTTATTCATATTTTAATAATATAATGTTTCAGGTCCCTGCAACATCAGATGAGTGGAAAAACATTGAATATGGTTTTAGAACGCGATGGAATTTTCCTGGTTGTGTAGGGGCTCTAGATGGTAAGCATGTTGTCATACGAGCTCCTCCCGGAAGTGCTTCAGATTATTTTAATTATAAAAACAGTTATAGTATTGTGTTAATGGCCTTGGTGGATTCCGATTATTGTTTTTTATATGTTGATGTTGGAGCGAAAGGAAGAGGATCAGATGGAGGAATTTTTCAAAATAGCTCTTTGTACAATGCTTTAGAAACAAACTCACTAGCCATACCAAACAATTTCGTTATTTTGGCTGATGATGCATTTCCGTTAAAAAGTATATAATGAAACCCTACAGTCGACGCAATTTAACCCCTGCAGAAAGGATTTACAATTATCGATTGTCAAGAGCAAGACGTGTAGTGGAAAATGCCTTTGGCATACTCGCGAGTAAATTTAGATTGTTTGAAAAACCAATTTCATTAAAATTAGAAATGTTAGACAAAGTTGTCCTCGCATGCTGTGCAATTCATAATTGGTTGAAAAAAACAAACCCTCGGTATGTGAAGGGGGATCTAATTGATTATGAGGATGAGGACCACCGAGTTTTCCCTGGATCATGGCGTCAAAATAATAGTGGATTACAGAATCTACCAGCAACTAACCACAGACATTCTAATATGGAGGCACAACAAATACGGAATAAATATCGTGATTATTTTAATAACGAAGGAGCTGTTCCCTGGCAAAACCAAATAATTGATGTGTCAAATGAACTGTAATAACTAATAATAAATCTATTCATATTGTACATTTATTTTTGTTTACAATCGTGTGGATAATAAATATATTTACGTTAAAGATTTTTTTTTTTTATGATTTTTATACAATACTCATAGAAGATAAGATAAGATAAGATATTATAAATATTAAATAGTTACTAAAAACAACGCATTCATACTAATTTAAATTTAAATTAATACCCGTAGGTATGTCGTTTTTAAATTATTTAAAATTATTTTTCATAAATAAACGATATATATTTTTATAAAAAAAGGTATTTACCAGATTCGATTGTGTGGGTCGCTGTTGAACAAACGGACGAATAAAACTGTTCATCTGATCAAACCAAAATACTTTTGGCTTGTATATGTCATCTGTACCTTTTCCTGACCTTGCACTGTCTGATATTTTTTTTAACTCCTGACAGAAAGAGCTTCTTAAATTTTTGAATTTTGATATAACTTCTTTTGGTCCAAATCCAGGAATATTTAATTCATGACTTATTCTCTTAGCTGCGGCGGCACGTAAATCTCTATCACGGTATTCCTCCAAACTTGGATCATATAACACCTTTTCCATAGAATATAACTCCAAAAAACGCGTAGTTTCACTGTCGTTAAACTTTATTCCACGTTGTTGTGACGACATCTTGGCTTCACGAACGGTATATCACGACTGAAAATCAAACACGTTTGATCTATCCACGCTTGAGTCGTGCGCCGTTCCTCACGAAAGCAAGTTTAACGCCTATGCGTTCACACAGAAGTGTATTTCACGAAAGCGTGGTTGACTGTCGTGATTAACGCTTCGTGGGAACGCCCCATGACGGATGATAAATGAGCGTCACAATCGAAACGATTTTTATATCGATGTTATGTATCGATATTATCGTATATCGAGTTTTTTTTATCGATGTTGACGGTTGTAATGCCGCACTCAGGAATTTTGTTGACGTTGCGTAATACAGTACACGGGATGTACTACGCTACGTATAAAGACACCATAATATGAATGATGTATGGACAATAGACGTATATAATTATACGTTTATTGTATAAATACGTATTTGTTACGTATATGGTATATTATATAGAGACGTATTTGTTACGTATATTGTATAGATACGTATTTGTTACGTATATAATATTAAAATTTATATAAATTGACGACTGTGTCACCTGAGTAAAAGACAGACTTCGTTGTGTTAGAATACTCCGAAAGGGTACCGCTGCCACCAGTTGTTATATACTCTTTCAGTTAAGGCCGAAAAGTATATTTGTGGTAAAAAGAGTTCGTTCACTTACGGGTTGTATTTCAAAACACTACACAAAATCTGTTTAACTTAAAGAAAATATTTTATTTATTATTTTATTACAAGAATATTTTGTACGACACAGTATTGTATGAATCGGCTACTTGTTCACGACTAACTCTTGCTTATTCTACGTTCTTGTCTTGGCGACGCAGTCGCTTACAAAAAAATAAACACTACTATATTATTGTCTAATATGCTTACTAATCTAAAGTGTGTGCAAGGGGTTCTTAACAATATAAGTATAAAATTTTAAAAAAATTGTATAGGTATTTATACTAATAATTAGCTATATGTAAAAAATATTAAATTTACATATTGATAACTAATAAAAGTAAAATAAAATTATAATTTATAATCTCATATATTATTTATACTTATCACTGAAAAAAAAACCTTGGTAAAATTGATAAAAATCTAGTTTTAATCAACAAATGTATTGTCACTATACAGCCGATAAAGAATTTTGTTCATTTAATAAAACTAAATTGTTAATTTGTATAAATGATAAAATGTTTATCATTATGATAAAAATTAAATTATGATATTGATAATACACTTTTGTTGCACCTAACTTAATATTTGATCATTCTAATAAAATGTTATTAGCACACCATAGAATATTTTGTCGGTAGGATCATTATTTTTGTTAACTCAATAAAAATTGTCTTGTTGAATGATGAAATAATTTGTTACCATACAATTTTTTTTTATCAATTTGATAAAATAGATTTATTGATACCAACATTTTAATATTATTGTATATATAATACATATTGTGTTAACAACAATACCTACTATACGTTTTAATATGCCATTTATATATAGTAACGGTTTGTTGTGGATTTGTTGGGATAAAACTAAATTTAAACATAAATATATTTGCATGAATTAAAAATGTATTTCATGATAATATAGTTCAATTAATTATTTATTATAGTTTAAAGTTTAACAATATAAGTATTATAAGTATAATATAAATTAATATAAATACAAATAGGCATAAATTAGAATTGTACATGATTCAGTAAGTATTACTTATATTCAATATAATATTATTAAGTACAACTGTACTTGTACTTATAAGTATAAATATAATATTAGTATAACAGTAGGTTGTATTATATACAGATAAATATAGGTTGATAATATAGATATAAATATAAAGAAAAGGTATATTCATTTACAAATATTACACTCTTAAATTAGACAAATTAGTAAGTGGCTTTTTAATATTATAGTTAAAGCAATTGTAAAAAAAACCTAGTTTGTTTAAATGAACTACATCATTTTGTTCATTATACATTATTTTCTAAGTCATAAATTATTTGGTTTAAATTAGGGTAACACTTATCAAATTTTGTTTGAATTGAGTACAAGTATTTTTGAATAAAATGCCAAACTGCACCTGATTGAATTGGATATTCCAAATTAAATAGTTGAAATATTTTAAAGCATAGATCTATTGCTCTTATGACAGTAAAAACTTTAAATTTAATTGAATCAAAATAAACAATTATTTCTCTTGGTTCTAGTGGGGTACCAACAATTATAATAAAAGGCTGAATCGGCAATTTAAGTTGGTTACGATTAGTTATATACTCTTCGGCCATTGTTACTGTGCTGCTAAATACCATGAAGGTATTTTGAGAATCTTTTATTGAAAATTTGACTATATTTTTTTTTCCTCTGTCGTCGATTGTAACTTTCTTTGATGTAGGAACAAACATAGAGTGTAATAAGTAAAATGTTACAGCTTGTTTAACATCTGAAAAAAAATTTGTTATTGAAGATAATTTTATTCATAAAATGTATACAATAATAAATTAATGGTTTACTTTCACTTGGGTTTTCAATATCTGTAAGACTTTTTAACATGTTCCGAGAATTGTAATCCTTGATTTTGGTCATCAGAGCACCAAATATCTTTTCCAATTTTAGTTCATAATTTCCAAGAACATTAAAACAATTTGGATATAGTGCTTTAAAGTCAATATCAATCTAAAAATAATCAGAAAAGATGAAAGATACCTAGTGTATGATTTATACTATGTACCTAAATATTAATATGTATTATATATATCAAGAAATAATATACCTAATTAATAAAAGTATTAACCAAAATATACTAAATAGGTTACTTATATTATTACAATAATTAATTTTAATGTCATATAATAATAATAGTAATGATTTGTATGTTTAAATTTATTAACTATTGCCTATTGGTAAAGTACCATAATATAATATAAAATATGTAACCCAATATTAAATATATTTTTACTTACTAATTTGTATCCCATTGGTATCATATAGCTTGGCCATTCTTTAATTATTTCCTGAGTTGACGTGGCATTTTTAATTGTATTTAATCTATAATTAACTGTTGCACTCCAATGACGTTCTAGTTCTGGTAAACTGCAGTTGTCATGTCTAATTTGGTTTAAGACTAAATTTATATCTTCTTCTGGTTCTGTAATAAATAAGTAATACATTTTATTATAAATAGGTAACTAAAAAAATTAAAAATTAGTAATTTGGTTTAATAAGCTTACCATAATTATTACTATCCCACCGACTAAAAAGTTTAATATTTGAGGATTTGAACATTTTTCTGTCATTTATCTTTTTAGTTATCAACCCACTTGTCTTTAATGTTCGTATTGTATTAAAATATTTGCAGTAAATCTTGCCTTTAGGTTGTCTAGATTGATCTTTCATAAAATAATTTTCCTATAAAGATAGGATAAAGATATAGAGAATACTTAAACAGTCAACAAGTTACTAGGTATGTAAAATATTATTATTATAATTCAATAATTGTATAAACAATAGTAGATACTGTATGAATCTGTATGTGCCTGCCTACTCATAATTTTATTTTTATTGCCTCATATAAGTAATTTATACTTTTTATGTATTTTTGGTACAATGGTACTAGTACCTACATATAAATCTACTCTGAGTATTAATAAGTATTTACTGTGTTTCAATTAATACATTAATATATAATTATTTTTAAAATAAGTATTAAATATCAAACATTCAAACCTTTAGTTCAGATGGAAATATTCTTTGAATTTGGTTTGCAATATTTTCAGCAAGTGCCACAGACATAACTATTTTGTTGGATATTAAATGTTGAATGATCAATTCAACCAGTAAAGTCCTAATATTATCATTCAAGCTGCTATGAGATTCGTAATATTCAGTTATCATACCACCTGATGTGCATTTTAAGACGTCAAACAACTCAAAGCCTGACAGTACATCTGATGTTAAGATCTCTTTTGAACAAGAAGGTAGTGAAACAGGATTAGAAGCTATATTTATGTTTGAATCATTAGAATTATTTTGTTTTTGCCATTTTTCCACATTATATCTGAATGTTACTTGAACGCCCAAAGGAAATTTTTTTGTTAACTTCATCAGTTCTTTTCTATTCATTCTTGATAAAGTAATCACGTCCACAAGTTGAGCTTCATGAAAAATTAAAATAATTTATTTTACAAATTAATAAAACTATTATATACTTACCAACTATGTTAAATTTACTTAGGCATGTTTTGCGTAGACAGCTCAATCCCCATTCATTTAGTAAGTCAGTAATTGATTGCACATTATCATCATCTATTGGATAATTGTAACCCGGTATAGTTGGAATATCTATGTATTCAAATTCATGAGATTCTTCATCCTATAGTTGAATTAATATGTTTGTAGACTTATTAAATAATTAATAAAAATATTAAAATAAAATAAAATATTTTATAAACACTGACTTGCATGTTGAATAAATCTCTGGTGTCACTTTGAAATATTAAAGTATTTACTGTGTCTTCATTTGTAACTGATTCAGATAGTGAATCGTTGAGATTTTCAAAAAGATTAAGTTTTCTATTCATTCTTAAATGTATAATATACTCAGGTACCTAAGTATAAACTTAAGTTTTATCATACATTTATTTTATAGTTATAATATCATATAATACTAACAAATTAATAATTACTATTTAAAAACTAGGTAATAAGAGACATACACATAAACAAATTAAAATTAATTTTAAAAACTGAGTAGATATTATAATATATTACATTTGTATAGAATTAAACAGAATATTGTTTTATTCTGAATAGTTTATCGCCCATGGGAGAATTAATTAAATTTATTGGTGGTCCATTAAAGTCATTTAATTGAATAAGTACCGGACTCAAAATAATATGTTCATTCTTATCTACTTCATAGGCTTCAAAATGAGAATTAAACCCATTTAATTTAATTTTTTTGCATACAATAATTGTTTGAATATTATTTATTATTATTATTTCTGTTATTTCAAATAAACACATCTCATCTTCAAACCGAGTCAAGTAATACACTGCTTTATAATCAGTGCCTATGTATTCAATTCTTTTATAGCATTCAAATTGGTTTGATGATATTTGATATTTGGGACATATTATATGATCATATAGACTCTGAATTTTGTGCTTAGGATTTAATATTAAATTGTGTTTGATTGGTTGCATTAGTAAAAAGGCAAATTTTATTTGAAATTTTTTTGCAAGTGTTAGAGTTATATTTTTCCTCGAGGTAATGGAACGTGCATACATTTTAATTTCCTTATGTTTTCCCTCAAAACGGAAACACCAATAATGTCTAGGTGGTCCAGACTGTCGTATTATATTAGGGTAGTGTATCAAAAAATGATGTTTGGGTTTTAATGTATCGTTAAAGAGATTACAGTATGCAAAATGATGATCTTTAATTAGTTGTTCAAAATAATTTATAGACCTTTCAGTAAATGTATATGACATTATTAAATCAACTATTTTTATTAGAATCAACACAAATTTCCATACCTCATCATTTTCAGGGATTAAATCTCCAAACATGATGGGAAAATAATGTACAAATGTCATAACTTCACGGGCAGACATTTTCAAATGAAACTTTTGTAGGTTAAGTAAAGTAATTGGGGGTGAAATATTACCATTTTCAATAGGACCATAGTTAAAAGTTATTTTACGATTGTTGAACATTTCTAAAGAAAATAATTTTACAGTTTGTGTATAATATAAAAGTACATGACATAAATCATAATGACATATACCTTCAAAAATATCATGCATGATATCTACACAGTAGTTAGTAACAACATGAAAATTAGATATTTTATTTAAAATAGACTCTTGATAAACTTCAGTATTCATAAAATTATTTGTATTAATATCATCACGATAATTATCAACTGTACGCATTAATTGCTTTTTTTCTACAAAAAGTGTTTTTGCTTCAGATTTATTTACTTTGCAAAAACGACAATAGTAATTGGCTGAAAATGATTTACTAAACTCTAATATAGTGTTTAAACCTAAATTATCACCTAATATAAGTCCTAGAATAAAATACATATGAAATTCCCCATTTTTAGTTGTAATTTTAATTCCTTCTTTTTCAAGGATATTTATTTCATTTATTAAATGTTTTAAACATGGTTCATTTCCAAATTGTTTATAATCCCTGGATTTTATCAAAGCTGCTAGAAAAATATTAGAAAGTCTCGAACTATTTTCTACAAGTGGAAAACTATAATATATAGCAGAAATTGATTGGGCCATTGAATGAGACCCTAAAGGGTTATTTATTTCTACGTCATCTATGTACAAAAAAAAAGGAAAAACTATTTTTCCAGCATACTGAGATGTTTTCTGTTTCCATAGGTTTCCTTGCACAAAATTAGAGATATTGGAAATATCATTTTTTAACAAATTGAGTTTATTCACAAAACTATTGAAGTTATCACCATATTCAATATATTTTTTAAATTGTTCATTTATAGGTAAAAGAACTCCTTTGGTAGTATTTTCATCATATATTGTTTCACCACAAAGCTGAACGTTACTAATTTCATTATGAATTGTAAATTGTACCAAGTTAGTAATGTACTGATTTTGACCTAGCCATTTTTCTAAACGATATTCTGTATTACAATACTGAAAAGGATTTGAAAACCCTGAGGAAAGTTTACTAAGTTTTGATTTAACTGTGGGGTCTTCTACTTGTGTTTGGTTAAATTTAGTGAGCATAGATGCTATTGGTTTGGTTAAATTATCAACTATACCAGTTTGAATTTGTATTATTTTCTTACTAGAAGATAGGGCATCATTTACTTAACATTTTGATATGCATTTTATAAGTTTTATTTAATTTGGGACTAAACTACAGCCTGTCCCGGCTAAAATTTGGAATATAATTCTGTACCTGTGGCGTTGGAATGCCGTCCCGTTTCTTTAATAATGAATATTTTATGCTAATTTTCTTACTAGAAGATAGGGCATAACTTACTTGAAATTTTGATATACGTTTTATAAGTATTATTTAATTCGGGACTAAACTACAGCCCGTCCCGTCTAGAATTTGGAATATTCTTCAGTACCTGTGGCGTTGGAATGGCGTCCCGTTTCTTTAATAATGATTATTTTATGCTAATTTTCTTACTAGAAGATAGGGCATAATTTACTTGAAATTTTGATATACGTTTTATAAGTATTATTTAATTCGGGACTAAACTACAGCCCGTCCCGTCTAGAATTTGGAATATAATTCAGTACTTGTGGCGTTGGAATCGGTTGTACGACACTTGGGCGCTGGACAATTGGGCGTGGACAATTGGGCGCGGAAAATTGGGTTACGGGACAATTGGGCGCAATGAAAATTGGGTGCCGTACATTTGGGTACAAGAACATTTATTTATTAATTCAGATTAAAACAATACTATTATGCAATATCTACTTAAGAATATTAAATCTACACAATTTTTAATAATTTAATTTATAATCAATAATTTTTTTTTTTTTTAATGAAGAAGTATTTGATTAGATATATTAAAGCTGTTAAATTAATTAAAAACTGTAAGCACAGTTTTGTCTTACAAAAAATAAAAATAAGAAAAAATCATAAAATTATACTAGACATTTAGACATTATTAATACATGTATTTTATTATGATAGATTTTGAGCAATGCCTTTTAAAAAATCGTTTATACTGCGGCTTTCAAAATCATTACAGATTGCTCTAATTCTAGAAGCTGTGTCTTTATATTTTTTAAGTTTTTGTCTTGGTTTCGTTCCAGCCAAAAATTGATGCATTTTTAAACGATTAAGTTTTTCTTCTTTTTTTAGCGCTTCGATAAACTTCCATATCGAAGGATGGAGTG